>PVHY01004239.1:0-96585 GCA_004024945.1 Uropsilus gracilis
GGGGGAGGAGAGGGGGGAGGAGAGGTGGAGGAGGGGTCCACCCGGGAGAAAGAATTCTATCAGCTTCACAGAGACGATGATTCATGTACGAATGCTGCTCTCCCAGGTGCTCAAGACACAGTTAATGATCGGCTGGGTGACTAAACAGCTGATGAGACTTGTTCAATGGCCACTGTGCCCGCCTGTAAACTCTCTGTTAACAAAGGAACATTGACTCGTTTCTTTTCTCTGCAAAGACTAATAACTAGAAGCGCGGGCATGTCTCCCTGTCTACTGTCCTGTGTGTTTAACTGAACATATCATTGCATGTGGTAACCCCCAAGATCCCTAGTTCCACCGACATTGCACCCATTTAGGGATTCAAAGAGTATTTTTAACCAGTGGATTTTGGACTTCTTAATATATATATATATATATATATATGTAAATTCTTGTATCTGTGCATGGATCCTTGAAATGTTTCCCTTGCCAGTTGTATAAAATCCTCACTGAAAACTTCAGAGTTCTAGCATCTTTCCCAGCCTCTCAGGAAGCTATTCTTGGGCTTGACTCAGTCCAGTTTTGTTAATAAACTCTATTTAAGCAAGCTGACAGAAGGCTCTATAAATGTAGCTTCATGTGTAATATATTAGCAACACTGACTCACACCAGATTTTTCCTTAAAAGTGTTCTTTCTTTTTCCATCCCTTGCTTTCCTAGGCCTGGAAAATAAAGTGCTGATAGTTGCACAATTGGAAAGGGAAAAAAAGTCACAGTGTACATAGGAAAGTAATCATAAAGAAATGCTATATTTCTTTAATGTGATAAATAGAGAAAAAACTTGTAAACTACACAGCATCTGAAATACTGCAAATAAAAACTGGTAATAGTTAAAAGGTCTTTGATCCTCAGAAAGTATATACATTTTGTCTCTATTAAGGAAAAACTAAAAGATAAAAACTTGAAATTAGTGTAATATACTGGTTGACCCTCCCTAGTCCTAAATCCATATTTTTATTTTTTTATTTTTTCCCCAAATTATGTTTATTGCAGTAAAATAGCTTTACATTTTTGTATCTGCTCTGGAAAGTATAGGTTCTAATTTTCGCAAATTAGTCTTTTCAAACCCTGCCCAACACCAGTGCCCCAAAATCCTCCACTTCTTTCCACTGTGTTCCTTTCCTGCCCCATTTCAATGCTGCCACCCTCCCCTTTTTATTGTCTCAATTTTGCAGCTGATATTGAGTTTATTATTGATTTCATTTTGACTTAATTTTGCTGTTTCTCTGTATTCCACATATAAGTGGGACCATGAGTATTCACCTGACTTATTGCATGTAGCAGCATCCGGTACATTTTATCCATATTGTTCAAGTGACAAGATTTCATCCATTTTATAGCTGAATAGTATCCGTGTGTGTGTGTGTGTGTGTGTGTGTGTGTGTGTGTGTGTGCGTGCGCTCTGGCTTTATAAGCTGCTGATTGTTTACATAATTTGGTTGCAGAGACGAAAGGCAGTATGACCTTCACTGTCTAAAGGGTAATCCTTCTAATGACACCATCTTCAGGTGGAATCATTTGGCCAAACTTAAGCAGTCTCAGAAAAAACCTTTTGTTACTAACTGCTTGAAGCTGATTATAAAAATTTGATACGAAATAAACTCGGTGCCACAGTCCAGAGAGAGAGGCTGTGAACCACTTCTGTCAGGGTCTTCTTGCCTCAACTATAATCCTTACCCTCCCCTCAGGACCATTTGATAATATCAGGCTGGCTTGCGACGTGTGTGTGTGTGTGTGTGTGCGTGTGTGTGTGTAAAATCACATTTTTCTAATTCGCTCCTCTGTCCATGGGCGCTTAGGTTGTTCTTAGGTTGCTTCCATAAGTCTGCTATTGTAAATAGTGCTGTAGTGAACACAGGAGTGCATATAGCCTTTCAAACTAGTATTTTGTTGTTTGTCACATGGATACCTAAGAATAAAATTTCTAGGTCATAGGGAAGATCCATTTTTAATGTCTTTAAAAACCTCCATACTGTTCTCCATAGGGGCTGGGCCAGCCTCTATTCCCACCAGCAGTGTATGGGGGTTCTTTTCCTCCATATCCTTGTCAACACTTGGCCTTTATGAGGTGGATAATTCTCAAAGGTATGAGATAGTCTCTCCTTGTGGTCCTGATTTGTATTTCACTGATGATAATGATGGTGGTCATATTTTCCTGTGCTTGTTGGCCATCTGTATGTCCTCTTTGGAGAAGTGTCTATTTAGCATTTTTGCCCATTTTTATTGCTTTCTTTTTGTTGAGTGGCATGAATTCTTTTTTATTTTGGAGCTCAGTCCTTTGTCAGATGTGCAAATATGTGCAAATATATTTATTTAATATACAAATATTTAAATATTTATGTGAAAATATTCTCACCCATTCAGTAGGGTGTCTTTTTGTTCTACTGATAGTTTCTTCTGCTATGCAGCAGCTTTTTAATTTGATATTATCCCATCTGTTTATATTTGCTTTTGCTTCTATTGCCACTGAAGATGATTCCCCAACAATGTTTCTGAAGCCAACATCATATTTTGTCTATTTTTTCCTTAACATATTTTATAGTTTTGACCTTATATCCATGTTTTCAATGTATTTTAATTAATTTTTATATAAGATGTGCGCTAGTGTTTCTTTTTTTCTCTTTTATTTTTGCATACTATCAAACGCATATTTTTGATCCAGATTAAACACTGACTTCAATGAGATGTGTTAAAGCAAATCATAATGGCTTCTTCTTAAGTCAGCAAGAGAAAATGATCCTTCACATTTATTTCTCACAATTGGGTTTACTCCCTAGATCATTTACAATGAAAGTAGAGCATCCATGACAAGTATAGATTTCAGAAGATATTCCTAGGTCTGCTTCTACATTGTCATTATCCATAGAATACTCAGTCATTCCTAAATTATGCCCAAATTTCAGTTTGCTTTCAACCTAGAGGAATACATGAAGGGCAATTTAGAACCATATCATTAAGAAATAAATGAAACAACAACTACAATGATATACGCCTTTCCATGATTATATCTTTGTGGGCATTTGTGTGTGAGTATGCCGGTGTGCAAGTGACTTTGGGGGACATGGGTAGAAATGAATGAGAGTAGATAGACAATGAGCTCAGCAAATGGCAGATGATGGTAGAAGCACTAAGAGCTGAGGTGGGGACAATCAACAAGGTGTCTGAGAAGAGTTAGGTCACTGAAATCATCTGCTAGGCACTGCTAGGAGTAAATGCAAAGGAACCCTCCCTTGCTTCCAATTAAATTCAAATCCATCACTGGCGGTTGTTCCCTGATATTACAGGCAAAGTGGTAATAGAAAAAAACTGAATTTTCAAGGGCAGGAGACTTTGCCACTAAATAGGATGATGTCATCCTTCCTGATGATAAATAGGAAAGGATGGTCAGCTCTGAACACCCTGGACTCGGGGAGCTGCTTTTCTACAATGTTATTTCCCGTGGCAGCCGCCGCCTCCGTCCCATCCTCGTTCACGTCGATGTGGGACTTGTGCATCAGCTTGGACAAATACAAACGACCTCCTGAAGCAATACCAGAGAGATCAGCTCTGGATTCGTCAAAGATATCTTTCAGTCCCAGTGCTTTTAAATAATCTTTGACTTCATAATTCTTCTCTATCTTGAACTGAGGCAGGAATACCTCCACATACTGAGGCCTCATTTTTCGGGAATCTGTCCAGTCCATTAGATTCCGGAAGTTCAGTTTGCTTTCAACCTAGAGGAATACGTGAAGGGCAATTTAGAACCACATCGTTAAGAAACAGGTGAAACAACAACTACAACGATATATGCTTTTCCATCATTATCTCATGTGAGCATTTGTGTGTGAGAATGTGGATGGGCCCTGGGGAGGTCTGAAATAGGGAAAATTCCTGAAACAAAAAGCTCAAGCATTTTTAATACATGACATTTAATTCGGCTATGACAAGGTGTGACTTATTTGTATTTCAGGGCCTTCCTATCCCCTGCCCACAGATGAATACATATAGCCCACAGACGAACGCATATAGTCATATAGCAATGGAAAGGGGGAGGTTTTAGTGAATCCGAGAGACTCAGAGGGAGAAAGGAGCTCATGATTGTTTGAATTACTGTTTCCTGGCCTTTTGTTTCGTCAGGAAAGTTTCCATATGATGCTGTTCAGCTGGCATGAGTCAATCAGTGGAACCCCAGCTTTCTGGGGCAAGAAGCCTGGAGCTTTAGCTTCAAGAGTCTGAGTGATCACCATCTCCCAGCACAGTCACCCCCACTGTCTGGGAGCCAGATCCAGGCGAATGCCTCTACTCAACACAGCAGATGGCTGTAACTAAGACAGTGTGAACATTGTAGCCCAAAGGCATAACGCTATCTCAGTTACACAGAAACAAGTCCATATCCCTCTCTCTCCACCACCCTCACTGCCCCAGATTATGCACATAATGAGTTCACCAACTACTAAACACTGAGACTCTCATCACAGGTTACTCCAAACTTACAATGAGAAATCTGTTATCAACTGTTTACAAGCCTCAGATATGGACATTTCTTCTCAAATTCAGGCTCACTGAAATCCTAAACAACTTTTCACAGCTACCTAACCTGCCTTGTATTCTTTTCAAGGACCTAACTTTATATCATCAAGTTAGTCTAATTTAAATTTTCTGTGCATAAATTATCCAGTCTGTGGATATTTTGGAAAGCTATCCAGTTTCTAATCTGTACAGTTGTTTCCTCACTTAGCCACTTACATGGTAACATTCTCACTTCCATTTAGTTATCTGTAGCTTTTTAAAAATCTGATCTATACATTAGAACAGTTGTTACAGAAAAAGAAAAACTCAGGACATGTGCAGAAGGACAAATCTATCTTCTGAGATACCTGTACTATTTTACCTAAACTACTTGTCTATTACTACAAATTATTTGAAGTTAAAATAATTGAAAGTGGCTGTAGGGTAAATGAGTAAATCAGGCTTTTTCTTTCATTTGCCTTCATGACCAGCACCTGGGTCTGGTCTTGCCCATGCTTGTTCGGCCCAGTGAATGTGAGCACGTGTAGGTGTGCACACTTGGGCCTAGGAGAGAAGGGAGAAGGGGGGGCAGGAGCACAAGCACTAGAGAACGTGAGTGAACACCAGAGAAAGAGCCCAGAGAAAGAGTGTGAAGATTCCTGGGAGGGCTGGGAGTCTCGCCCCATTGGTGAGCCTGCTGTTCACATTATATTTGGCATCTTGACCAGGAAGCTTGCCCCTACAATTAGTGACCAGGATTGGTTGTATGACCACTGGTGACGAGAATGGGATGGTTACTTAACAGTGGTAAAATTCATTATTAGCAACTTAAATTTTGATTTAATGAGTAATCATTTTTCATGTTGCCACACTTTAGAGTTACCAAAACCAACTTCCTAACATCTCTTTTGCTATTCATGTTTAATCAGGTCACACAAATCAAGGGCAAAGCACATGGTCTGGTGCCTAGTAAGTGTTCAATAAATATTCCTGTTGATTGGAAGTACACAGAAGGAAGTGGATCCAAGTCACTGAGACACAATGCAGACTCAGGGAATGAATTTCAGGGAGCAGAAGAGGAAGCAGGGCTAACAGCAGGTCAGAACCTGAGCCACCATCGAAGATGCCTGCTCTGTGGGGTTTCCCATGGCCTGTCCTGGTCTGTTGCTCCTTCCAAGTTCTCACAGAGCAATTGCTAACCTCTGCCTCTGCTGGAGACAGCACAGATGAGACTGTTTTAACTGTTAAAACTCATGACTTCAGAATTGTCAGATAATTCCCTGCCTGACTTTAGCTTATCATACATCCAACAATACACACAGAAAACAATGATTTTTTTTCCTAGTTAAGAGCAAATAAAACCTAACCTCTTCCTCTGTTCCCTCCATGACTGAGATTTGAGATTTCAACTTTATAGCTATTAAAATTTCAACATTTGAAACCATGCCTGGCACATATTTGGTCCTTTAAGTATTTAAGTCAATAAATAAATGCACAAATCTATACTATTCCAAATGACCTGACATCATAAAGTTGATGAATGAACATGTAATTAATAGTATCCTAAAAACCTTCACCAGTAGTGAGCATGGCGGTAGTGGTTACCTCGGAGATGTCATTCTCAGGCAGCATTACATACATCCTTATGCCACCTTGATATTTGAGTTCAAGAACCTGCATTGGTGGGTCATTAATGACAGACAAATTGAACTTCTGTTCCTGATGCATCATGGAGACTGGTTTTCCAGGACACTGAAAATCAAGTCACAAAAAGAAAATTACAAGCCCACTACATTTGACTTATTACACGTGTGCCATAAGAAAAGTGTTTCAGTTTTTGCTCAGTTGATCCTCTAGAGTTTTGCCTGACAGGTTGCAAATTGTGGTTGTATTGAGACACATCTTAGAAGCAGACGTACAAACTTTGAGTATAATTATCTGAGTTTAGAACTCCCAGCTGTATGACTCTTGAGTAAGTTACTTCACCTCTCTGTGGCTCCACTTCCTTATTTATATAATATGAGTCACAGCTGTCTCCAGTGCATAGTATTATTTCAAAGATTATGTGGATTAATATATTGTATGCTTGGAGCTTTGCCTTAGTGTTCTATCTGAAAATGTCTATATAATCAGTAATGAATAATTTTAAAAGTATTTTAGGTTTCTTCTTTCATCAGAAGTAAAATACAAACCAGATTACCAAAATTATGCCACTTAAGAATAAGATTTTATAAAAAACAAATTAATCCTGGGAAACATTCAACAATGTTCTTCAAATTGGGAAATAAACAGTAGCTGTCATTCTGAGGATATGATTTATAGATTTGGAAATACCATACGGGTATGATAAGCCATCTGTCTGCTAACAGGTATTGTGACTCTGCAGACTTGGTATCTTTCCTATCTTTTCTTGCATTAGAACAGAAAGTTCTACAGAGACAAGGTAGAATATCATTTGTGCATAGACTATAGGCCTTCCTCTCTCTAGACTGGCTGTCCTTTTTGACAGCTGAAATCATAAGAACACCCCAGAGCACTGACAGACAAAAAGCACTGTCCAAGATCGCCCAGACTGAGCCTGGTATAAATGGAGACTGGGAGGTCACAGCCATCTCATTTAATGCAACTGTAGAGTTGCTTATAATAGAGAAAGACTGAAAGTAGATTTCTCAGCTGAGATAAATTTATGGTTTTAAGGTGGCAGAAACAAAATTGACACCATAATATAGACTCCATAATCTATTATACCACAAGTTATGTATTATAGATACGGTAAGCAATATAAGCAAGGGGTTGTTCTAAAGAGTTATCATATATGAGTATATACTCAGTAAGACTTCTTTTGAGAACAAAAAAACTAAAAATAAGTGCAAGAGACAGGCTTGCTTTATCTTGTTGATAGAATTGAGTCAAAAAAATAAAAGTCAACAAAAGCAATCTACCAGAGAATCTGTAGGAAAAACTGTGGACAGAAAACTCCCTTTCATATTCTATCAACACTGTCAGTCACAGTCACTAAAATTCTAGAACTGCCTAATATGCTTTATATGTGAGTATACAGAAACTATCTCCATATATCAGAGCTCTGTTTTATTAGGATTTACTATACTACGATTTTTATATACAGTTTTCAAGATACTTCTGTACCACACCTGCTGTTTCCACAGAAGCACCTAGACTCTAGACTTGCTCCCAGGTTCCCACAGTCAGGAACACAGGACTGATAGCTGCCCTCCATATAGGCTGATGGGGCCAAAGCCTCAGCCTAGAAGATGTCCTGGCCCATGTTCTACCCTACTCTCAAGCCTCTTCTCCGGCCTCCAAAGTATTACCATACCCATAGATACACCTGCCTAGGCAGCCTTTTATTCCACATTCTCTCATTCATTTACTGATGTTTTATGTCTCTCAGCTCTTAGTACTCTTGCATTTAAACCTATCAAGCAAAAACACTCTATGAATGGTATTTTACACTTAATAATAAAACTCAGTTTTAAAGTTAATTCTGGAAGTCCTTGCCTCAACATAAAAAGCTGAGCAATTGGATTTTCTGAAAGGTCTGATTCTGAGAGAAATTTCAGAGGCTAATGCATGGAATTACTTTATTTTCACGTGAGGACGGGCAGGTCTACAGCACTTAAGAAGAAATGGGTCTTCTCAGAGGCCAGGACCCCCACATGGTACATCTGAAGTTCAGACCTTTGATGTTTCCAGACTAAAATGATCATTTTTTAATTGCTAGATGAGGGTTGGTTAAGATGTTTTAAATTGAACAGAATTAAATAAAGGCACAGATATAAAATTTTCAAGATGCTTATGCAGTCATTAAGTATAACTTCTTTTCATAAAAGAAAACACAATTTACTTTAATGGAGGAAAAATCATGGCTAGTAAAGGATTCTACTGCTATATCCCATAATTAGAATCATAAAATATATATATATATGCTACACTTTTATCTTAATGTCCTCAAATAAAGTCATACTTTCTTACACTTCTCAATTTTGCTTTTTTCATTTCTCAATTTTTAATATATTTTAAAAAATATCAATTTATAGACCTCCATTTTCTTCTATTACCTGCATGAGCAGAAAAAATAGAAAGTTTATTTCATAAGCAAATGACTCTATGGTGAGCCCCAGAGGAAATATAAGTGAGAACTTGTGAATCCATTGTGAATACCACAATTTCTGAAATGAAATACTACTGGCCAAAAAACAAACAAACAAACAAAGCCCTAATGTAATAGATTTCCATACCTTGCGAGATCTGAAACGACAGTTCAGAGTATCACTCTTGGTAAAGGCATATTCCCACCTGCCTTTGAAGTAAACAGCATTCACCATCACCATCACAGCAGAGGAGCTTATGCTACCTTCTGAGAAAATGTTCTTGATTTTGCCTTTTAAAATAAAAGTTGAGAAAAACATGCAAGTAAAATTTTATTGTATTGAGTTGTTATTCATTCACAATACTGCATAAACTTCCAGAGCAAATCCTCATCCTTCCACGTGTGCATCAGCAGCACCTCTCCCACCACCAATGTCCAAGCGCCCGGCCCCCTAGCAGATAGCTCTGCTCCTCTCTCCTCCCAATCCTCTGAGCCTCCCTCTGACAATCACATTTTTCACATTATATTAGTTATTTTTGTTGTGATTTATTAGCTCATTTTTAGTGTTGTGATTTATTAGCTCATTTTTAGTGCAGGTACTAATGTTTATAAAGACCTACTAGATTGTCATAAGGCTTTTCCTTATAATAAAATAATTTCAATGACAATATTAGCAATAATCTTGAGCAATTACTAGGCTCAACACTTTCTAAATTCTTTCTGTAAAATATTTGATTGATTCCTCACAAAATCCCTATAAGGTATTACTGTTTCCATTTCCTATTTGGGAAACTAGAGCACAGAGATTAAGTAATTTGTACAAAGTCACACAACAACAGAGTTATGGCAACAGGAGTCCCACCCAGGAAGATAAGTCCCACAGTCTTTCTTGCCTTTTAGGTGCCAAATGCCTTTATTGCACTGAGGAGGTTGTAACATGATATAATTTAATTCCAGTCCACTGAGAAAGGGTTAATTATTCTCTCATTACACATGAGTGAGAGTTTGCTGGATGCCAAGCACCATCCTGGAAACCTGAACCATGGCAATGAAAAACACAGTCCTCACCATCTCTGAACTCAAAGTCCAGCATAGGAGAGGCAACAGTCAATCACAGTTGTAGCACCTAGTATAGGAGCATAGGACATGGGTATCCCATGGGACTGGGCCATCTACTTAAGCTGAGCCAAGTGGGGGAGTCGGCAGGACTTCCATGAAGCTGAGACTGTTTATTCTAAGACAAGGAAGTTTCGATGAGCAAAATGTAACTTGGGAAACCCCAAGTCATTCCAGTGTGTTAGGGAAAGTAAGGATGGACAGTTTGGAGGGAGAGGTCAACTAATAAAGAACCTTGACTCTCTGAAAAGAATCACGGATTGTCTTGAAGGGACAGAAAATGAATGCTCAGAATTCACTGGAAAGCAGAAAGTGCATGATCAGGGTGGACTAGATTAGCTAGGATAGCTCCAGCAGTTTGTGGAGGATGGGAGGAGTTAAGACCTGGGTGGACTTATCAGAATGTTAGCAGCAATTTGAAGCACCCCCCCCCAACAAATGTGT
Organism: Uropsilus gracilis; assembly: GCA_004024945.1. NCBI lineage: Eukaryota > Metazoa > Chordata > Mammalia > Eulipotyphla > Talpidae > Uropsilus > Uropsilus gracilis. The sequence continues at coordinate 10,199 of PVHY01004239.1, forward strand.
ATTGAGGACATATGTTTGTGGACAAGAGAATAATTATACACATAATTGCATGAGAAAGGAAGAGAAATGGTTGGCCCAAAGGGATAAAAGTATTAGTAATCTAATACCCTTAAGTACTAAAGACTAGATAAAATCCTACTTCATTATTAGGAAGGTAATTACCTAGTTTCTCCTAAGTAATAAACAGAGAAATGTGTGCATACTTAAGGTCATCTGCTGATAGGATGTGAGTGAATGAATAAAACTATATTCTTATATCAGAACTAAAGTTACTGTATGTCTACATTTACAAGTGCAAATCACATGTTTCACATTTTGGAGACAGAGTCAGATTCAACCAATAAACGTATATTTACCTCAGCCTGAGGTAAAGGACTTTGCAACTTTGGAGTCTGCTGATTAACAAAATAACGAATAGACTTCCTTTCCTTATTTTTTTTTTTTTTGTACCAAACCAGAACACTGGCTGGAACTCAGTTTCCAGTTGTGAAAGAAAAGTACAGAGATGTACTTTTTTAGGGGCTGTACTGTCTTTGACATAGATATTATTTTAATAAATATTTTAAATGATTTATTGTTTTGATAAAAATATTTCCAAAAGTAAGATAAACTATGCTTCCATGAAATGAAAATATATTTCACAGACAATAGGATATCATAATTTTAATAAGATTTTTCGGTCAAAAATGTACAGAAAGACACTGGGCTGACCATTAGAATGGTGCGTTGTGCTGTGTTAGCTAAAAACAATGTCCTGTCGATGACTCTTAGTCTTTGTTCACTAACTAGTTTTAATTCAACTTGTCACTAACTTATGAAATGTTCATAAAAAATCTATTTGTCTCACTGGATTATTTCCCAATTAAATGAGATCATGTAATAGGTAAGATTTCTGAAAGGGATAAAGCATTCAAATTATAAGGTTACCCAAAACCACATTGCAGACAAATACTGAAGCTATTTAAATAATAGCAATCATTACCATGGGATGGGAAGATCTATTGCTTATATGCACAAAGGTGTCCCACCTTGAAAGTTGACAGCTGTCAGCATTCACATACAATCGATCAATTTGGTGGAAAACAATAGGGGACTGTGCTCACCATGTGTTTCATCTTCTATCCACTTATTAATTTTATATCTGGTATCTTCTACATCATGTGTGAAGTCAATCCGTTCTACTTTGGCATGATATAATTTCTCAGCACACCCGATAAAGCTCTAAAAAGATAAGTAGTACACATTCTGTAAGCAATACACTTTTTATAATTACAAATTGGTACCAACTAAGCATATAAAAATCTATATTTTTGAATTCATCTGTTCATTTCTCCTGCCTGACCCAAGGACTTATTCCTGCCTCAAAGATAATACTATGCAAATTTAATTTGCATAGTAGGCGTAGTGTTTCCAGTTTATCTGAAGTAAACTGGGGGAGGCTTATAGTTGCTACAGTTCACCCCTCTGGCTTTACCATGGTTTCTCACCATCAATACATCAGTAGCCAAAGCAGTCTTCTGTTTCCACTGCTTTTGTCACTCCCTTGCTATTGAAAACCCTTGACGGCTGCAAACCTGATCTGCAAGGCTCTGCTGATCTGTACCCATGATCTCATTTTTATCTCCTTCCTTCATCTCTGTTCTCTATCCATGTCCAGCTACTTGGTGCTCCATGGAAGTACCATGTGTCCTCTCTTGGGGATTCTGGACAGCATCCTTCTAGCCAGAATATCCCATCGTTCTCATGGTTAGTTTCATTCATTACCTAGTACTATGAATAGATGTCTCTCTGTGATAGACTCACCCAGGTTCCTTCTATATCTAAAATGTCTAAAATGGTCCCTTTGATTTCTTATAGCTGTTATCACACTGCATCACACACTTTCAATATTTTCTGAGCCCTTTTTAAGAAAGAACACTCAGTGAACACTCAGAATACTCATGTTCCCTGTTTGCTATTGTATGACCAGCACACTGCCTTTTATCTACTAGGTGCTCAAGATTTGTTTTTCATAAACAGAAATCATAGGTATCAAATCAACAAATCAGCAGTACAACAAATAAATATATAAATATTTTGAGTTTAATATATAAATATTAAATATGAAATATATAAATATTTTTATAGTTTAGGAAATAGCACCCAAGTATAGTCTTCTAGGATTTTCAACCTGTACAATGAGGACTGGATAATTACTTTGTCTGCTTACAGGATAAGATTACGTCCATAAGGAGGGCTTTGTGTACAATATCCATGCATGAAATTTTCAAGCCCTGATTCATTCATCCATCCATCCATCCATCCATCCATCCTTCCATCCATCCATTCGTTCATCCATGAATGAATCCACTTCAGCACTAGTTACAAGGAGTAGTTTCGGAAACCAATCTCTGACCCAGAGAAGTTTATGAGTGAAAACTGCCTGCATTTCCAGAAAATTGTAAAAGCTGTGAGAAGGGCTGCAAAGAATAATGCATATACTTGTATTTATATTTATAAAAGTTTTTTTTAGTTCAATTATTCTGCTTTTCCATTGGCTTCAAACACTGTTGTTTCTATCATTAAAGGACACATGAGACCTAGATGACAAAGGATGAAACTATTGAGATTGATTGTTCATCTGTTTGCTGGTTATTTAAATATTTTGTAAAATGACAATTTAAGATTTTCTACTGAACTGTTTGAATTTTCCTATCCAATTTAAGATTTTCTACTAAACTGTTTGGATTTTCCTAACCTCTTGGAATGGAAGGCTTTTGGAGTTTGGTAATCAGCAAATTACACTTCAATGTAGCACAAATATTTTTGCCATATTTGCAACCTTTCCTCTAACTCTTTCTATGGTATCCTTTAATGAAAAATATCCCTAATAAAAACAGTCATTCATATTGTTGAAAATGGCATGACTTCATTCTCCTTAATAGCTGAAAGTTGTGATATGTATGTATACTTAATTTAGTCATCCATCAATGAACATATAGGCCATTTTCATATCTTGGGTATCCAGACTGCAGTGAGTATGGGATACACCTCTTTTCAAGTTAATACTTATGCATTATTTGGATAAATACCCAGAAGTGGAATTGCTGGATCATAAGTAGTTCTATTCTTAACTTTATTAATGAAACTTCATACTGATTGTCATAATGGCTGCACCAGTTTACACTCCCATCAGTGGTGAACAAGGGTTTGTTCGTGTTTCTTCCTATACTCACCAACACTTGTTTCTTGTCTTTTTGATAATAGCCATTCCAACAAATGTGAGATTAAATTTCATTGTGGCTTTGCTATGTATATTTTTAATGATAAATGATGATCAACATATCTTCACTTGCTTGTTGGTCATTTGTATATCTTCTTTGGTGGAATATCTATTTAGAAACTCTACCCACTTTCTTTTTTTCTGCTTTTGAGTTATTTAGATTCTTTATTTCAGATATTAAAATTCTTGTCAGATGTGAATTGCAGATTTTTCTCCCATTCAGTAGATTGCCTTTGCATTTTGTTGACAATTTCCTCTGCTATGCAAAAACTTTGTATTTTCATTTAGTCCTATTTATTTATTTTTTGCTTTTGGTGTCAGGTCTATGATATCATCACCAAGACCTATGTCAAGGAGCTTACTACTTCTGAGTTTTACTAGGAGTTTCATGATTTCAAGATATACATTCAAATCTCTCCTCCACTTTGAATTCATTGTTGTGTGTGATAGAAGATAGTGATTTACTTTCATTCTTCTGCAGATGACTGCCCAGTTTTCCCATTGTCATTTAGTGAACACATCATCTTTTCTCCATGGCATGTTATAGCCTACTTGGCATAAATCAAATGACCATATCTGCACAGGCATTTTTCTGAGTTCTGTGTTCGTTCCATTGATCTATGTGCCTGTTTTTGTGCTAATACACTGTTTTGAATGATATAGATTTGTAACATAATTTGAAAGGAGGATGTGTGATGGCTCTGACTTGATTGCTCTCTTCAAGATAACTTTGGCTGTTCAAGGTCTTTTGTACTTCCAGACAAGATTTTGGATGGTTTATTCATTCATGAAAAAAGCTATTGGAATTTTAATTGCATTGAATCTATATATGTTTTAGGTAAGAAGGCCACTTAGTCAAAACTCTTTCAGTCTATTGCAAAGATTGTCTTTCCTTTCATTGTATCATCTTCAATTTTTTTCAATAATGTTTTATAGTTTTCAGTGTAGGGCTCTTTCACCACCTTGGTTAAATGTATTTCTGTATAAGTTTTTGATGCAATTGGTAACTGGATTGTTCTCTTAATTTGTTTTTCCAATAGTTCATTTTCAGTGTATGGAAGCACATACTTTATCTTTTAAGGTTGGTGCTTTTTATATCATAGCATAAAGAAAAAATTGTTTATCTAAATTATGAGGATAATAATCCATATTTTCTAAAACTCTGTTTCACCATTCAGATTTTATATTGATGATCCACCTGAAATTTAGTGTTTTGTACATAGATAGCTTTCAGGTTGCATTTTAAAATATCTATATGTATCTGTAGTTGAACAAATGTCATTTCTTACATACTATCATTTCCTTATAAATCAAGTGTTTCTATATGTGAGTATGCTTGAGAACTATATATGTCCTTTTAGCTTTATGTCAATCTCTGCAAAAATGCGCAAATTAATTATTATTGTTTATAAAACCTTGACTTTCAGCAATGTCTTCCAGCTATTGTCTTTTACTTCATAATTATCTTTATTTACACTTCTGTGTAAATTTTAAAATTCTTATAAATTTCTTCAAAACCAATTGTTGCTAACTCTAACAGTAAAATGGTAATAATAGATATTTTTATAATATTGAGTGTTCTATCCATAGACATTTTATATCCTTTTTTTAAGTCTGTTTCTCTTAGCAACTTTTTACATTTCATGTACATTCATCACTAGAGTAATTCCTTGGTATTTAATGTTTTATAATTCTAGTATAGTATAGATAGTACAATTCTATTTTTAATACTTAAATTTTAATACTTAATTTTAATACTTAAAATTCTATTTTTAAGTATCATTAACACAGAGATGTACATGAATTTTTATCGATACCTATATCAACCTTGCTACATCACTATTAAATATATTTATAAAGATCTTCAGATTTCCTGTATGTACAACTGTTATCTGTGAACATGTAAAATTTATTTCTTCTTTGCCAATCAAAAAAATTCTTTTTCTGCTGGCTGTGTCCCCAGCTGAATATTGTATTATTCATGACCTCTGTGAAATGTTTACAAAAATGTTCCTCTTCTGATTCTTGGTGTCAAGGGAAAAACATTTGATATTTTACAAAAAGCATTTTATGTAGAAAATTCTTTCTAGATTGCAAAAGTTTATTTTCTCAACCTGTTGAGTTGAAGTTGTTTCCTCATTAATCTCTCAATGTGGTGAATTGCACTTAATGGTTTTTAAATACTAAATCAATACTGAATTACTTCATCATCCCACCATATATTAAGTGGTTATTTGTATATGAACAGAGTTCAGGAAATGGTTGTTGAATATTGAATTAAGATGGTACATTAGCAGTACTTAATTTTAACTGCCAAAACAATATTATGTATAATTCCATTTTCCAAAAATCATTTTATTAAAAATTGAACATTAAATATTAAACTATAAGAATTTAGATTCATGTTGACTATGTAATAGAGCTCTCTTGTTTTTCAATGAGGAAACTGAAATCCAGACATATCAACTGATCATCGATGGATATACAGCGATGAAATGACACAGTTAGGACTCAGGTCTTCTGACTCTTAGCTTAGAATGTCATCCAGTTCTTCTAAGAAGCCCTTTGATCTACGTGGCACGTAGCACTGCATGGTTTAAGGTTGCGAAACCTGTTGCGATGTTCCTTAATTTCTATTGGTTGTTGTTGTCCCTTCCCCTCAGATGTCCGGGACCATCCTTTGCATTCCCGTCACATTCCACTCTCTCCTGTATTGATGCTGTCACCTGCTTCAGTTAATGACTGTTCTTTGTATTATTGTAATGAGAAGGGGCCCACTGAAACCCTCCTGTCTTGTAGCCAAGAGAAAAGTGTTTTCTTGTTTTTTTTACTAAAGAGAATAGCTTTCACTAGACAGAACACCATCATTATATCATGATGCTTGGGCTATGTAACTCATTTTTCACTTTTTATAAATTTTTATTATTATATTGGTTTATTAGTATATAAATTGATGTTCTACAGCACTAGACTTCAACTCCTGTATACACTATATCATGATCACCACAAAAAGTCTAATTTCCACCCCTCACCATTCTGTCAATCCCCTTTACCCATTTTACCCATCCTACAAGCCACCAATCTGGTAGCCACCAGTCTGTTCCTATATCTAAGATCTTGTTTTCATTTTGTTTTGCTTGTTTTCTTGATTTTTTTTGGTAATCTGTACATGAGTGAAATCATAAGTATTTGTATTTCTCCATCTGACATTTTCTTTAGTTTAATACATTCCATTTGTCATAAATGGCAAGATTGTAACTTTTTTATGACTGTGTACTCTTACAGTGTGTGTGTTTGTGTGTGTGTGTATTAAAGAGAGAGGAGAGAGATAGAAAACCTTACCCATTTCATCTGTTGATGGTTACTGAGTTTTCATATTTTGGTTATTGTAAATATGCTACCATTAACATTATGGGTGTGTATATCTTTCAAATTCATGTTTTTGAGTTCTTTCGATAGACAGTCACAAGTGGAATTGCTGGATTTTAGGGTTTTCTGGTAATAAAGGCTACAAGAGTTTACAGTTCAAAGAATAGTGGACAAGGGTTCGATTTTCTTCACATCCTTTTAACACTTCTTGTTTCTTGTCTATTTTATAGTAGTCATTCTAACAGATATTTCATTGCAGTTCTGATGGTACATTTCCATAATGATAAGTAATGAGAACATTTTTCCATGTGTTTATTGGTAATCTGTATGTTTTCTTTGGTGAAATGTTCATTTAGATTTGTTGCCCATTTTTAATTAGGTTGTTTTGCTATTGAGTTGTATAAGATTTTTATATATATTGAATATCAATTCTTCTTTGATATCTGATTTACAAGTATCTTCTTCCCTAAAGCAGGTTGACTTTTCATTTATATGATGGATTTCATTTATATGATGGATTCTTTCATTGTGTGGAAGATTTTTAACCTAATGTAATCCATTTGTTCATTTTTGCCTTTTCCCCATTTCCCATTGGAATCTATTTCTGAAAGACATCTCTAAAACCAGTATCAAGGAACTTACCACCAGTGTTTACTTTTATGTATTCTATTGTTTCAGGTATTACACTCAAATCTTTAATCCATTTTGAGTTAAATTTTGTATGTGGTATATGATAGTAATGATGTAATTCTTTTTCATGTGGCTATCCAGTTTTCCCAACACTGATTATTGAAAAGGCTCTTCTTTCTTTATTCTTGGTTCCTCAGTCATAAGTTAGCTGTCTGTGTGGGTTTAAATTCTGGACTCTCAGTCAGTTCCATTGGCTATGTGTCTGGGTTTTTATCTTTCTTTCTAATGCCACATTGATTTGATTTGTATAGCTTCATAGTATAGCTTGAAGTCAGGAAGCATGAAACCTCCATTTCCCACCTCAGGATTGTTTTGGCTATTCATGGTCTTTTGTCATTCCATACAAATTTATTTGTTCCATTTCTGTAAATAATGCCATTGATATTTGATAAGGGTTGAGTTGAATCTGTATAAAGATATAGGTGAAAGGAACATTTTAACTACGCTAATTATTCCAGTCATGTCCATGGAATTTTGTTGTTGTTTCTTTGTGTTTTCTTCAATTCCTTTCAGCAACATCATCATTTTTCAAAGTATATTCCTTCACTTGTTTGGTTAATTTTATTTCCATGGATTTTATTTTTATATGTCTGATAGCTCATTGTTTATATATTTAAGTATATTGATTTTCTAACTTACATTTTTTCTGTATTTATTTTTTCTTATAATTCTTTAGTGAAGTCTTTAGGGTTATCTATATATGTCATCTACAAATAGTGAGTTTAACTTATCCTTTCTAACTTAGATACCTTTCATTTCTTTTTCTTGCTGTGAATTTCTATATAAAGGTGAATGAAAGTGATGAAAATGAAATCCTTATGTTGTTCCTGGACTTAGAAAAACAGTTTTTGTTTTTGATGTTGTATTGATGTTAGCCATAGTTTTTTCAAATGTTTTTTTTCTGCATCTATTAAATTGATCAATTTTTCCCCTTCCCCTTGTTGCTATGGTATATCAAGTTGACTGGTTTGTATATGTTGAACTGTTCTTGCATCCTAGATAAAAGCCCATTTAACCATGGTTTGCGATCTTTTAAATATATCGTTAAATTCAGTATTTTTAATATTTTTCTGAGGATTTTTGCATATATAGTTATCAGGGGTATTTGGCCTGTAACTTCCCTTTCTTGTGATGTACTTATCTAGTTCAAGTATTAGATTAATGTTGGTTTCATAGTGTGAATTATGAAACACTCCATTTTGTTGATATTTGGAGGAGTTTCAGAAACATATAAAAGTTTAATTTGCGTATAGATGTCTTTGTTATGTATGAATTAATTGTCTTATAAATTCCAACTGTCACCACCATCATCATCATCATCAACATCATCACTACCACCACCACCACCAGATTGCCAAACAATGAGGGAATGTTCAGCCTAAAGATGTAAGAATGATTTTCTGTTCCACAAGAAATTCAGTTTGATTAAAATTGATTATCTTTCTTCTGTGTAACATCACTTGGTATTTCATGTTTTTAATAGTTTTTTAAACATGTTTCCACCAATGAAAAGTGGTGTTTCAGGAAAGTATAAGCTATTTTTATTGTGCCTAAGTCAGAAAAGGAACCCAAAGCTTTACAGAAGTATAGGGATCTGGGTTATAAAAGTGTGTGGAAGAGCAAACCAATAAAAACTCAGTGGTATTGGATTAAAATCAGAGCTATCAAAGAGGATGCATGTTTTTTACTATATATAGATTTCAAAAATTGATGCATATATAGGCATGTGCTTCCCTAAAATAACTGGGGTTCCAAAGAAATTTCTGACTCTAAGGTTATGTCAGGAAAAGAAGAGGGGATTGAAAGATCTTATGGTGCCAGAAAGTATGAGAGTGCTCAAAAAATGAAGACACATGTCAAATGAAAATAGAAGCAAATTGAATATATGATCATGAAAATAAAAATGATGGGTTATAACCCTTTGACTAGGATAGGAAACCATGGGTCTCTATTGATATAAAGAAAGAAGTAAATGAATAAATAAGATTGATCCATAATGTAATATTTTACAAGCTGAAAGGACTTCCCCAAAAAATTACTGAATAAGGTAAAGAGTCACTTCATAGCAAAAGAAATTTAATTAAGTAATAAAACATAGCATTACCATAAATAGGGTAAATCAAAGTCTTATAGGGTTTGATTAGAATGATAAAATAAATATGCCTGTGATGCTTATATCAAAGTGATGGAGATGTTAGCTAATGCTGTGGTGACAATGTGTAGCAATAAATGTATATCAAATCAACACATTGTGCACCTTAAAATTATACAATGCTATTTGTCAGTTATATCTCATTATAGCTGCAAAAAAAAAATCTGTGACTCTAATCACAAAGAAACATCAAGCAAAGCCACACTGAAGGACAATCTAGAATCTAGCCTACAAATAATCATCAAAGGGTCAAGATTTTGAAAGTCAAGGAAAGGCAAAGGGGCTGTTCCAAATTGAAGATGACTAATGTGATATAACAACAAAGTACAATAAGTGATTCTGAGCTAAATCCTTTGATTATAAGGAGCAATGTAGTGATGATGATGATACTCAGGCGGGTCATGTGATTAACTGATAAATGCAACAATTTCAACTTCCTGGTATATGTGGTTGGATAGTGGTATGGTGATAATGTTGAAGAATATCATTCTTTGTAGAAATTACATTCAGTATTCAACTATGATGACATTTCAAATAATTTAGGAGAAAATGTTCCTTCTATAAATAACACTTGAAATTTTTCCCTTGAGTTTGGAATATTTAAAAATAACTTCTCCTTTCCCTTTTCATCTTGAAGCCCACCATAACAGCTGAGGAAATTCGTGGCACTGATCCAGACCCAGGGATTTATTGAGAGAAGGAGAATATTGATAATAGACAAAAGATAGTTTGTTATGGTAATAAAGCTACAAGAGAACGATGCACTGGGAAAGCACATGGAAACCAATAGATTGAATGACTCAGCGCAGTTGAAGAACAGGAAGAGTAGGGATAAAATAAGAAAAGGAGATGCATAGATGGTGTGTGATCACAAAATGGGAAGTTTAGATTGTAGATTTCAGATGTGGAATCATTCTGGGTGTTGATGAGTTTCAGGGTGTGACTTGGGCACCAGTTACTATTAAAGGGTAGAGAGAGGCCAGCAAACTGTAAGGCAGGAAGCTGAGCATTTGTGGAGTCTCTCAGGTTACCCAAATGGTAGCAGAATTGGGAACTATGAAACAACATTACAGCACTCTATCACCAGTGCATATTTAGCATGATTGAGGGAAGAGGGAGAACAAAGTATCAGAGATGATGGTTGGGTAGTCTGTAATATTACAGTCTTTGTAAAGATATACTTACTTTACAACTTCTTTGTAAAGAATGAATCTTTTTGAATTTTATGAATTCTAGTAGATGAATCCTTATTCAAAGGTAAGTTTCAAAAATGATAGAAAACAAAATGTAAAGATCCTGGAGATGATCTATTTTTGTGCTGAATTAAATAAGTAAAAATTGACAATAGTTGTATTTTTTGTCAAAAGCAGTTTTTCAAATAACCATGTTTGTAAATGGTTGGGAGTTGAATGTGGCAGCATCCCTATATTTCATGTTTTTGATCAGATCTCACATTTATTCTGCTTCTAGGGGTATTGCTCTGGCTGCCCGAGAGGACCATGGGAATATGCTGTTTATGGTAACATCCTCAAAACATCAACTTCCATCTAATGGTTGGCTGTTCCTCTGGGATATCAGAATATATGAAAATAGAGACACAAAATGTGTACTGAACATCTAAGGGAACCCCACTTAACATTGTATAGGATTTTCTGGAGAATATTTTACAAAACAAAGTGACTTAATGCTTCATAATTGATAGGTTGCCAAAGGATTTGGGAGTGGTGCTGGAGGGGCAAAGAATTTGAGTGGGTGACAGAGCAAGCAATGGTGCTGGCTGGGTGGAACAGAGAGCTGGCAAAGATGCCAATGAAGATTAACTCAGAGGCAGAGAGCTATAGTTTTCTGAGAAGTGAAGAAGCAAAAGGGAGAGCAAACATAGCCATTGCATCTGCTTGGAGAGCACTCAACCAGTTCAGTTTGTCCAGGCAAAGATGGTTCTAGAGTGTGGGTTCTAAAGCACTTTAAGGAGCATTACACACACAGGGGGTGTTCTGGGGCTCATTAGTCTTTGGGTGAATGAGACATTATGGTCAAATAACTGATGACACACATACAATAACACTAAAAGAAAGCTACTAGCATCAAGTGAACACATTTCCTACCTCCCCACCCAAAACAAATTGCCTCCAAGCCTGGTCTGCCACATCACATACCAGGAACACTTTTATAAGTGAGTTTGGTAAAAGAGTAAGTACCTTCTAGAAGGAGTGATAAATGGGGATGGCTGAGAAAAAGAGGTGTGAGGAGAGTGATATCAGCATTGCAGATGCAAAGCTACACCAGTAGACCCACATTTCAGAGAATTTCTCTGCTGTTAATGAACAGCCCAAAATAAGCTGCCTGCTTTCCCCCCACTCACAGCTCCACGTCACTACCAGCAAACAAGCTCTTTTCTGTCTTGGAAGCCATTAGTCCCCTAACCCCTAACAAGAAAAAAAATCACTTTGCATGGCTAAGTAGAAAAGTGTAAGCCCTTCTTCAGAGAATGAGATGCCCAAGACTCAGAAGTTATTCCAGGGTAGAATAACTTCTAGCAACAAGGGAGGCTGCACTTACCTTGTGAATGTCAAACACTTTTTCAGCAAAAAGACCATTGGCAATGCTGAGTTCATAATCCTTGTGGGATGCGTTTATATCGGAGAGAACTCTTTTCAGTTGAGTTTGGAGTCCTGACTGTTATTTAAAAGATTTATAAAAATTTATTCTTGGAATGTAAAGACATGCATACTCTTTTCTACACATGAAAAAAAAAAAACACAAATATACCATAAAAGAATTGAAAAATAACAACCTTGATAAAAGTCTCTATGATTTCTTAATAACAATATCTCTATAATTTCTTACCCCTAAACAAAATAGTTTTTGTGAGCAAAGTTAAAGGATTTACTAAAATAATGATAAAGTAAAATTAACAGAAGATAATGAATCAGTTTAACACATGTGCTAAATTAATTTTACCAAAGTTAGATGTGACTCCCAGAAAATAAAAGCAAACAGATAGTTCCATGCTAGCTTATCAGTTTGGGTGGACACACAAGTAAAACATTGATAAATTAATCACTAACAAACAAAGTATCAGAATCTGTGTTTGAAAGATTCCCAATATGGAAATGCAAATGAGACTGAATGCGTTCCTTTGCTTTCAAAATAGTCTGTCTTTGATCCCATCAGTCCCTTGACCCTGAATGTAAGGTTCACTCAAGTGAAGCAAAGTTGTACTTTGGAAACAGGGTGATGACAGTTTAAAGACACCTGGGAACATAACTAGTAATGACAAGAGAAAAAAATCACTTTGCGTGGTGAAGTAGAAAAGTGCAAGGCCTTCTTCAGAGAATCACATTTGATCATTAGATCTATCAGCTAGCAGTTTCTCCAGAGTTAGAATGTTTTCTTTCTCTACAAGACAGACATTCTTTACCTGAGTTTCAGAGGAATTTCCATGTCCTGAGATGGCACTGAAATGTAGCATCTGTGAGCAAAAAACAAAACAGCAATGAACAGTCGTGCTCAACAAGCAGGGACCTGGCGAAATAAAAGGGGTTGAAATTTCATTGTCAGTAGTGTTTGTGTGTGTTGGCACATAGGGCAGAGATGAAGTGTGTAGCTGCCCTAAGGACCTGGCTCAAACACAAATGGTTCATGGAGGAAAGAAGCATAAACTGGGAGCTCATAAATCTATGGCTCCAAAGTGAAATGTGTTTAATTACTTGGGTTTCATCATTCTAGAGGAACATTATCATGATTACTCATTGATGAACTCTAGACAAGGATCAAAAAAGCAAATACAAAATGAAAATTTTGTCTAATTAAGTGGGAGTGAAGATTAGAAGTAACTACACAGGTACTGGTTCAAATGGAGAAATTATTGACTATCCGGTAAAGTCTAAATATAGCAAACACTGGAACTTGAGAGAGATCATTTGGGCTCCAGCAACTCTTTGAAATTAAGTTCTTTTCATTTTACTTTTCCCAGTGTGAATCTCAAAACCCACTGACTTTACACACTGCTGCCCTGCCAAAGTCTTTTTTGCAATGTTTTCAATCTTTGTCTGAATTTCCCCAAGTCCTTATGTCTGTGGGCTCTGAAATATGAATGGCTGCTGGAGGAGGGAATGGTAAGCACAACACACTGGTGATGATCACTTCCACACCACCTGTGACCTAGCTGCCACCACGTGAGGACTTCGGGGGCATCCATGAACCCATCTCATTATGTTCCTCCCACCTGTGGTCTGAATGATCAAAACAACTCCCAGGTGATGTGGGTTTGTCCCACTGACTCAGTTTGTGAATTCAAGACTTTCACTAGTTAGAATTTCTCCAAAAAGATGGACCACTTGTGCTATAGTTGAACCACATCACAGATGAGGAGTAAGGGTAGGGTGAAAGGCTAAAGAAAGATTCATCTGACCTTGGGTAAAGAAACTTTGTATGGAAATTTAATTCAACTGGTAAGGCCTGCTGGCAGTGCCTCTTAATTTCAGAAAGTCCTGCTGGCAGTGCCAACTTGCAGGCTTCAGGTGTTCACACCTAAGCACTTGCTGAGGCATCTATGCAGACATTAAGTGAACACACTTCACTCGGTGCCTATTGCTAGGAAGGGATCCCTGAGTCAAAGTCAGTGGTAAATTCCTGAGAGAAGGGAAACTGACTCTCCCTTCCCTGAAAGCCTGGCTCAGAGATGTTTATACAGTGAATTAATAAGCACTTTGTAAAAGATGGTGGTGGTGAGTGTTCAGACAGGCAGCTATCATCTGGACTGTACTATTACATCATTTGTTCCCAGATCACTGGTGCTTAAACTTGGATTTAATGGGTATCTTGTACTATTTCTTTATTCTTATCTACGTTCTCTCCAGCAATGGATCCCAAACTTTAATTTGCATTTAGTAGAAAGCCCACTAAAAATAGAAGACTGGCCCCCATCTACACTGTATCTGCTTCAATGGGTCTGGGGTGGGGCCCAAGCTTCTGCAGTTCTAACAAATTCTGTAAGTGACACTCATGCTCATGAGCTGAAAATTTTGTGCTCAGGACAAAGCTGCTAGTTCTGGATTTTGTCCTGGCCCCAAAGAAAATTGTACACTGCAAAAGCAAGTATTTGTCACACAGCTAGAGTGCCTGATTGCATATTTTCTTAATGAGGCACCGTTGCAGCAAATATTCTATTCAGGGCAAAAATTTATTTTGCTCTAAGACTAAATTATGGAAGCCTTGGAGGCAGCAGCACCGGAATTGACCTTATCAATCTGGGAAGCACAGTCACCACGGGCACCCAGACGGATCATGGCCAGGGCAGTGAAGATGCTCAGCGAAGAGAAGAACACATTTCCGTTGCCTTGGTTGTTATCCATCTCTCTGAACAGGTTGAAGCAAAATTCTGCATTTGCTGCAGCAAGGGAAGCCATCGTGAAATGGAGAGCAGCCTAGAGAAAGAGAAAAATGAGACTAATCTGAGGACATTCTCTGTCAATATTAGATTTCTATATTTATTGATTGATTTCAATTTGAAGTTTTCTTTCTTCAACTTTGGACAGAGCATCAAATCACATAGAACTAAAAGAAGTTACTTTGGCCCAGGATCTTTGTGGTCAACACTCTAAGACTCTTGCCTCCGTATCACAATACACTTTGTTCTTTTGCACCACTATTCTGTAGTCTATGTTTCCCATTTCTATGTGCCCATGCTCATACCTGGGACCTATTCCCATGTCTCCTTGATATGGCATTTCTGTTCTCACAGGCCTGGAGAGTCCCGTTTTCAGTTCTTATGTGGTCAATTGGTGATTCTAGTTACTATTTCTTTAAGACATTATTTTCACATAGATTGTCCTATATATTATTACCAGGAACTATTACTGCATTACCGTTACTACTTCTTAAATCATCCCAGATTTCTAAATTGAAGCAGGGCAAAAGTATTGTTTACAGTAAAATAAATATAACATTAGACAATCTATATATATAATATATATAACAATCTGTTTAAAGAGCTATTATCCTTGCTTTCTAAATCATCTTCAATTTAAAAATAAGGTTTTAAAGTTTGTTTTAAAAAGAATCTCCTTAATTTCAGAAAGATATTGTGTGCTAGATTTTCTCTACTTTTCAAGAATTTGTTTGATTGGTAAAAATCATAGAAAATGAAATTATAATCCTTCTTGAGAAAGTAACTTCAAAAGCAAAATCATCATAATTCTTTCAATTATTTACAGTGAAAATTATAGTCAATAGATGATTGTGCATATATCTAAATATAATAATATAATGTGGTATAGAATCTTTCAAATAAAACCTAAAATACTTTCAAAAATGCTGTGTTGGGACCTGGCTGTATATATAGTCCAATGCGTTGAGACTGAAATGCTGCAATAGGTAGTATTATGTCTCCAAGCTCAAAACATACTATCAGTACATTTTTTCCAGCCAAGTTCCAACAATTTTTGTTGCCTTATAAATTAATATCTTCCTATCTTATCCCTTGGGGAGAAAATGGTTTCATGTTTTCAAAAGTCATTCTTTTAATTACTTCCTAAACAATAGCCACATTTTTCATTTTCTCATTTTTTAGTCATCTTGGTGACTTACGCAAAGCTATCTATGTATTGAAATAAACAAAAGCTACACAGGCATTTGTTCAGCAAACAAATATATATTTTTTGAGTTTGGTGAATTTTGTGGCCGAGGAGTCACATTAAATAATGATGACATAGTAATAATAATGAAACATAAGCCAAGCTCTTCCTAGACCATTGTAAATTCTCAAGTGGTGACTTTTAAGATGACAAATGGCACTAAATATTCTATCTGTATGCATTCTTGTACAGACATGTTCATGCACTCCAAAAATAAATGCTAAACAGTATGTTTCACTTCACATAACTTTATTTAATATCTTTTTCTAGGTTGGTGCATCGTAGCTGAACCAACACAAGATCCTTTCCTTCTCACGGGATATAAGGTCTAAGACCCATTGGAAAATTGACAAAACATTTAAAGTTGAGTGACTTATTTTATACCCCAGATTATATCAGGTAACATATGAATAAGTGTAAGCAAGATATTATATCTGTGATATTCTTTTCTCCTGTACTTAATTTTCACAATAGCTTTTTCAAGGAAAATATACCAACAAAAATAAACTAAATTTCAAACAAGTATCCCATGATTTTGGGTCTCAGTTAAATAACTAAGAAGAAATTAAAAGGGAAAATAGATATTAAGTTACAGAAAGAATGTCAGTCTGTTATTGTCTAAACAGAGAAATGAAGGAATAGTCTTTTCAAATCTTAAAAAAATATGTGGCTTTAAATTTCCTTTTTATTTCATTAAAATATATCATATTCATACATGTAATATTTTAGCCTATTATAGAGGGAAATAATACATTTATCATTTTCAAGTTAACAAATCAACAAATACTCATGATTAAATACCAATCAAGATTTGAGAATCTAAAAGTTCACAAGAACTCAAAGCCTATTTGCTAACTTATGATACCTTTGAATTTGAGATTTTTTTTAATTTTCCTCCTTTCAAAACAAACAAAAAAAAGATATGTTCTTACTAAAATCTTGTAAGTCTAATTAAAAGCAAGAATAGTTTTTAAGTAAAACATAAAAGCAAGGGACAAAACACATTCAATAAAACATGATGTACTTATTATTATATTTCATGTGCCTAAACGTATTATACCTAATAAATAAATTGTGTATTTTAAATATTTGACCAAAGTTTTATCAAATCCAAAAATAATGCTATCTGTACAAGGAAAGATAATCATACTTCAAGGTACACTATTAAATAAAATAACTCCTGTATTATATATAATAGAGATATGAATTCAAATATACCTGTTGGTTGGAAAGATACAACTACAGTTGAGCATGCTTAATTTTTATTTGTATTATATAAGTCAAATAAAATTCTATAAATATTACTCCTCTACAAAAATAGTTTCAAATCTTTGCATTTCTTTTAAAAATTTGATTCTTAATTTTGATAAACCCCCAATCACATGAGCACTCAGTTATATAATTAAGAGTGAAATTCTAATAACAAAAATTAGTGTATTCCCATTCATAATGCCTTAAATAAGAACACTGGAAATAATGAATCTAAATTTGTGTTTAATTTCCCAAAGTCTGTTTAAATAATTCCAAGAGGGAACAGGAAGTGCTGAACTCTGCCCTCCTGCAGGAAAGGAAATGCCTTTCTCCCCAGGATACCACATCAAGTCAGCCATAGACAAGAGGACAGAAATGCTAAGAACAGGGCTACACCACAATTTTCACATCCTTTGATGAGTTTAGATTCTCAGGTACAAATAACCTATCATGAATCATTCATTTCTCACTCTCTCTCATCAAAGTGTCTGACCAAATGTTAAATGGTGGACTATGGAAATATTTACCTTACTCTCTTCATAGAGGAAGTTAGCAGCTGGCTGGGTGAGTCTGAAAGAGTTCCTTGCATTACTCTGAAATATAAAGCCTCTGACTCAGACACTCCCTGTTTCCTTTTGTGATGACCATGGTAGTTTTAAATAATGTCATTAAGTGGAATTACATTCAGACCCATTATAGAGCAAACTAAAAGAAATGTATAGGGATTAACTACAGATCCTAGTCAAAATTGTCTAAAATTTGATGAATCAAATTTTAGATGGACATTTAACATCTTAGCATCCACAAGGTAGTAGATAGCCCTACATTGTGGTATAGCTCATATTTTTACCTATGGAGAGATAGGCTTTTCATATTAAATCACAACTTTTCATCATCATTATTGATTCCATTCCTCCTTCTCCCAAAGGTCCAGGATACACTAAGGAACACACAGAGCCTCAGCTTCCAGATCACACAGTCAAGATGCATAAATCTAACTATCATGGAGGAGCATTGGTGCAGAGCGGTCATGGGAAAAAGGAATGATGGAGAACAGGTTGGGGCAGAAAGCCCAACTTGGGGCTCAGACCTTGCAGATTGATGTATTTGGGCAGGGAGGGAGGAGAGCTGCTTCTTTCATCAAGAGGTAGGTAGGGTTTTAATTCTTTTACCTTGCATTTCATGCCCACAAATGTCTGACCCTCGCCCTCCCCCCTCCACCCCAACCTTCACTTTAAGTACATGCTTTCATGCCAAAATGGATTTTTCCAGCTGTTGGGGTTCTCTAGGTAAATATCCAGTGAGATGCACAGATGTCTTTAGAAATACTGAGCACAGAGAACATGATCCGTCTGTACCACAAGATGTCTACATTAGTGACAGAAACACTAAACACTGAACAAGCCATTAAAAATGAGGGGGAAAACATAACTGCAGAGAAAATGAAGATGACACATTAAAATGTACATCACACTTCATTTTATAGCTCATTCGTGGATAATATACTGAGTTGTAATGATTTAAAATTCAATATTGAGCTGAACAAGACTTACGACATATCACTAATGGGACATTGGGGGGGAGGTAGGAGGTTAAGGAATACAGTAGCCCAAGAGACACCCCTGTCTTCCATGAAAGAAAATGTATAGTTTCTAAAGGTAAAAAGCAAAAGAGAGCAACATCAGCATGGTATTTAGATGTCTGCAGGGAGCTATAAGAAGCAGCACTAAAAACAATTGCCATCAGAGAAATGGAAACACTGAACGCAGTGAAACCACCCCCACATCAATCAGCCTCAATAACCTGCTTGAAAAGGAAAAGCAACTGAGAGTCACTGTTCCTGACAAGTACAGGAAGGAGCCTTTCCCAGGTGGCTGACTCCTCGCTAGATGGATCACAGGGAAACTAACATTTTGGAGAACAGAATATTAGCTCTGGGCTGAAATTCCAGCCTAGCGAGTCTCCTAGCTGTACTATCTTGAGCAAGCAGCTTACTTTTTCTGAGCCACCTTTTTCTACTCCATAAATTATGAATTCAAGGCAAATGCATTAGCTTTTCATTAAGAATGTGAAGATTCTGTATGAACATCAGCATGGTGTTTGGTGTGAGATTCCCCCAACCTGCCTCCCCTCCCCCTTCGTCAGCATATATGCATATATTTCAACATACAAAATTGGATCAAGTCAGCCATTTTTATACAGCACTTTACTTTCTGGAATGTGAAATGTTACTGCTACCATGATTTTTGTATGATGGTTTAGACCCTCTAATAATACCATGGCCTCTTCCTGCAGACTTTTATCATAGAAGGGAACTTTTATCAGTGGTCTCAGGGACAGCTGGCAGTTGGGAATAAAAGCTCGGTTGACAGTAAGGAAAGGAGGTGATTGACAGAAGGGAGGGAGAAGTGGGGGCTGGGGGTGGAAGAACTGGGTGACCTGCTGCTGGTAGTTTGTTGAGACTGTCCTGGCTTTAGCCCTTCAGCCCTGGGAGGAAGTAACTAGGATACTCTCTGCCTACACTTACAAGGATCCTATGAATGTGGATCTAGTACCCCCTAAAACTTTGCCCCACAGCAGCACGTAACCATTCATATCTCACTCTTCTTAAGGCATACAGAGTACCCCTGATTCACAAAATACACCCATATCTGCTCAATAGTGCCGGAAGTCAGCATCATAGAGGATACAGATGACCACCCCCACAGTTAGAAGAAATGAGAAACACAGGGATCTACACCAAAGAATTCCCTGTACAGTAACACCGAGTCAGCAAAAGTACACTTTTAAAGATGCTTCCCTAGGTGGAAGCAAGTGTCTCTCCTTCCCTTGACCACCTCCAGTGCTGAAGGAGATTCCAAAGATGCTGGTAAGATTTTATTTACTCAACTGTAGGCAGATGCTGAAGTCACTTTTATAGAGACAAGGTATAGCTGATAATTTTTAAAAGTTAATTAAAAAGCAAGACACTAAAAAGTCTCAGGAGGAGGGTCACAACATCTTCTATACCACCCATTGTCAATCTGTCCCTGAGAGGATTTATTGGAGAGTAGAGTGAAGCCTGGCTCTGAGGATGGTTTGAGTGTCATGGGGAAGTGGATGCCTGACAAGACCAGGCAGATGTAGATAGAAACATGATATGCAGTGAGACCAATGAATCCAGGATCCTCTAAAACCTAACAAGATTTTACTGGTAGTAATGGAGACTAGTTCCCCAGAAAAGCAATCCCCCCAAAAATGTGACCTGGAAATACTTCATGCCTCTGCATATCATCGCTGGCCATTTTCTATACCTTCCAACCTCGGTGAGCTTATCTCTCACCTCCAGAAGCAAAAAGACAGGAGCAGCCCATCTGAACATGAAAATCAGTAATGCATTCACACTGTCATGCCGTACACAAAAGAGGCAATGAGAATCTACTTTGTCAAAGTGATGAAGTGATCTGTTCTCACAGGGAAAATATTTCCACACTGCTCTGAAAAGTCTTCAGCGTTTTTCTCATTCCCAAAGGGAGTAGAAGCCTCAAGTTACCACTCTTTAAGAAAACAAAGCAAGCATTTCTAGATAGATATTATTTTTCTACAAAAATGTAAAATTAGGTGAGGTCTACACCCTGGCCAAGCATCTGCTTGTGGATGCAGAGACCTAGCTTCTGGGATGGTTTCCTTGTGACTCAGAATAAGCACTGTCCCTACAGAAGCTAATAAGCATTTAATCTTTGCACCAAGTTTCAAAATGGTGCCTGACTAAGGCAGCCATTATGGGTTCATTCAGTCGGTAGGTGACTCAGGTTGGAGGAAATAATTGGCACTTCTCTGCTCTTTATATTGTGGTTTGAAGGCACCATTACAAACAAGAGTCAGGGTCGATGGCACTCATCAGTTTGTCTCAAATCCCACATCCTCTGTTTGTGATAGGGCACATCAGTATCCTAAACCAATGCAGCAACAGCTGGAACCTTGTTTCACAGAATTTTTTTTGAGCTTTGCCACTGATTTCTTGTAGCCTTATTTTCATCCTCTTGATCTTGTGCTTGGTATAAGAACCTTTGATCGAATTTAATACACTATTTACATCATTCCTCAAACTTAAATGCTCATCTGGGGTCCCAAACTATTTTGCTGGCTTTTCTTTGTGCTGCTCTCCGACTCTCCTATACTTTTTCATCTCCCCAGTCTTCTCTGGCTTGGAATTTTCCAGAGACATATCTTTTGGGTTAGTAATCTCACCTGACTTCTCTAGATCTGAGAAGCTTCAGATAGGAGCTGAAACTCAGGGTTAGTTCATTCTCAGGTTCATTCTTGTCACCCTGCCAGCCCCTTCTCCACCCTTTTGATCTGGCAATGGAAAACCACATCAGCAACACCCAGATCCTCCCTGCTATTAACAAACTAGAGTTCATTGAAGTATGTCTGTCCCTTGAAAAGTGGCCAAGTTTAGGGACAGGTAGGTTAAGGCAAATTTTCACTGACACCTTTGCTATCAGCACATGCTACACAGGGGCACACATTCCGGGCTGGTACTCCATTGCATCTCCTGCATCTGCTGGGCACAGAAGACGCTGGAAGTCTAACTCATCAGGGGGAATGGTTTCCAGGGTAAAGTTATATTTTACCCAAAGGACTGAGTTCTTTATTGTAAAAAGTCATTGGAATTAAAGACAGTAATTATCACTCTACAATAACTATTTAATTTTTTTCCAACTTGACTTCATTCCCAGGAGGAAGGAGATTCTGCTAGCTTATCCAAAATTAAATAGACTGTGTCTAGGAAAACATGTCTACACCAGGCAAAAAGACACTGCTCCAGGAAAGAAAAGAAAAATCCAATGGGCTAAAAATTGACTAGTAACTGGCAGTGAATGAAGTGATTGAGTGACCAGAAGGGGGGGCCAAGGGGGAAAGGGAGGTGGAGGAACATCCAAAAGGCAAGAAAAAAAGAAAAGTAAATAGATCTTATATAATAAAAATAAATAAAATAAAATTTCAGAAAAAAAATTAGAGTACTCATTCCTCCCTATCATGATGCTCTGAGCAGCATAACAGTGGAAGATACACAGTCATGAAAAATCTCAGAAACTTAATTTTGATCTAGCTCTCGCAGTCAGTTTTCTGGTGGAGAAGGTCATTGCTGATATGGAAGAATAGAAGCTTACAAATAGGTTTCCTATTCTCTTTTTTTGACTATGGTGAAATTGACCAGAGTGAGATGAAACACTTTTAATCCCACATCCTATTGTCTACTCTTGTAGAGGTGAAGAACTTTGAAGTGGTGAAATGGCCAGTAGGTAAGAGGGGAAGGATCTGAATGACACACCAACTGGATTATCTTCTGGAATTACCAGGAGTCAGCCACCATTACATCTCTGCTCACCATTGTTTTCTTCTTCACTTGAGTGCAGACAACCCTCCCACTACTGTGCTTGCAACAGTTTATTTAGAACTAACCAATCCCAAAGTGACATAAGTCAGAGAAGGACACTCAACCCTGGGAATGGACTTGTCACTTCAATTCTTCCTCCTTGCCATTCATGATAGCCCGTATTTCCATAAGTTTTACCAGTTCCTGAGTACAGATGAGGTCATATGAACCATCATAACCTAAATTCTGCTGTCTCTTATTCACTTACTTACTGGGACTAAAACCTGCTGTGATGTTTGAGGGATCCCAAGGAAACAAGTTAGTCTATCTACAGGCACCACAGAGATCTTACGTGGTTTCCTCTGTCCTGGTATCCCCAACAATTGTACTCCAGTGCCCTCAAGGATCTCTCACCTTCTCACTGCTGCTAGTGTTCATTAAGATGCCTGATATCCCTTCCAGGAAATCATTCCTGACTCCCTCATAGATATTACTCAGAGGTCAGCGTATTCACTAGGCCCCATGAAGAAATGGGAAGAAGAAATGGGAAGAAGGTCCCCACTCTGTTCATACTGCATTGCCAGCTACCTGGTGCCCACTGCACACCATCTTCCAGAGAATAACAGTTTCTTAGGCTGGTGCTTATCCTTGCAACCAGATGGATAAAAGATATTCTTCTGTGTTTCTTTTCACACATTGTACCCACGGATACCCATGTATAATTATCATCTGGGAGGTTCCTTGTCTCAAACTAGTGATCATAAACTGGCACTCTGGAAAGACTACAAAACCATCATATGGCCCAAATATTCTGCATTTTCTTTACTAATGTTACTATTGAATTTTCTGTCATTAATATCTTCACCTGAAGTATAGTCCCCTTTTGGGATTCTCAAATGAACCTCTAGCCATAAGTTCTCATCAAAGTCATAAGACAACATGAGTAAAAATGTTTACTTTTCCTAACAGAAAGCTGGGAAATGAAAACAAAATGATCTATCTAGTTGTTCTGTGTTTCCAAACTGAGGTGTTCTACATACCTAGGAGTAATTTATAAATTGGATGAAACATCACTGGTTTTCTATAGTCATACTTATATAATTCTGTAAGAAAAGGGATAAGACTGTACATAGCTTTAAGGTCATGACTACCAATCACAGAAAGTTTTATTTGTTGTAGTTCTCCAGCTACTTGAACAACATGCTTTTCCTTTTTTGAAAATTGAAACAGCCTAATCAAATTAAATACGTGGACACCCACCACTAGGAGAAAGAACTTCCTTCAGACCTGAAACAATTATTCCCATCTCTCCCACCCAATATGTATTAGTTTCTGATATATTCAATTTTAATAAATTCTATTGAATTAGTGAAATAACCTAAGTGCTATGACACAGAAAAGAGAGAAAATAAGAGCATGGAGGAAGAAATAGTTCATTGGAAGTCTTATTCTAAAGTCACTTTCACAAACAAGTGATAATTTGGTCTGAATCTTGAAAAATGAAGATGGGACGTGTCCTAGAAATAGAGACTAGCATGAGGTAAAGTTCATGAGGGATAATACACAGTGTGGTTCAGAGGACAGCTAGCCATCCAGTACTTAATGAGGTGGAGGTCATGGTGAAGATAATTTATGGCCAACTTCTTCGATGGATGACAGTAATATTGGCAGAGTAGGTATCAGCATGACAGAGAGAGAAGAAATAATGTGTTCCATTTGGGATATAGTTAATATGAGGTGATCATAGGTCATTCAGTTTTAAAAGGTAGTTGGAAATTCAGATTTCATATTAAAAGAATGATTGGTGATATAGTTGTTAACTTGGGGGACTTCAAAACATAGTTCTTTGTAAAGCATGAATGAAATTCTCACCAAAGAGTTCAGAAGAAGAAGAGAGGACACAGGGAAATTCCTACAAAGGGCAAGGTTAACAGAACCCAGACCACTGGACTTAGAAAAACCAGGCAACCAGCTATAGCTAGAAATTAAATATGTGTAGAGGAGCTGGAGAGCATGCTTTTGTGACTTTCCTGCAGTAGCAGTTGGAAACCAAGAGCAGGACAAGAATTAAATAGTTGGGTTTCAAACTATAAATACAGGTGAGGTAAATGCAAATTTACCTGTGTCAATGAGAGTGCATTTGAAATGGTGGACTTTGAAGTCCAGATTACAACATAGCAGGGTAAAAAGAGGGTATGACCTTCACATTTTCCCAGAATACAAAGATATTTCAGGACCTTGGACATCAGCACATGAGGCTCCCATGCCCAGACTGCTGTAACTGGTCAGCATGATGAGTATTTACAAGCAAAACAGAAAAGAAATGTGGGTTGGGAGGCTCATGATAATATGGATATCCTTTTGCTGAAGACAAGGTGTTATTAAGCATGTTGTGGAGTAATATCAGTAAGTTGTGATTGGGTTAAAGGTCTCAAAATTTTAAGTCATCGGTGTTTTATTGGTTGTTTTGGTTTTTTTTTGAACTGTTCTCAATTTGCAATTGCAAAATTGAAGTTTTGATATAAACTATATTTATTGTGTCTAATCTTTTTAATTATCTAAGTTGCCTATTTGAATAAAATCTTGTAGTAGCAAGTTTCAGGCTTAATTATATGTTGTGTCATGGTTAATTCATTCTAAATGCTTTGCATGGTAGATCTATTTTTATTCTTGATGGCTTCTTTGTTGTTTTGCTGTTGGCAAGGCACAAAAGAATTCAATTAGTCTACATCTCTTATTTACATGTAGATATTTACCCTATCTTCTCTACTCACTCTTCTTCCTCCACTTTCTTTCTTCCTCTTTTACTTTTGAAATGAATAATCTCAGCTTTCACTTGGCAATAAATACCATGAAATAGTATTCTGTTCAGACCGCTAAATGAATGTAATCATTGGAACTACTAAAAATCTCTTCTCATCAGAATTACAAATACTGAGGCTTCATTGGTTTCCACTTACATATGTAATAAAATTTCATCATATCAACATGGCACAACAGAAAAATATTGAGTTATCACTATTGTTTACTAGTGAATTTTCCAATTGAATCCTTGATTCTGTGATATTTATAATCAGAACAAAGCATAGAGGCTTCACAAATAAAATTCAATTCTAGTTTCTTAAGAAGCAAATTAGTACGTACCTTTACCTCAAAATTTCACAAATTACTGCAGTTTCACAAATCACTAAAATAGTTGGTTCCATTTGGTTTTCTGAATTCTTTTATCATTCCTCTCTTAACAGCATTATCTTCCACTAAAAAAGTCAATATTTTAAGACTCCAGAGTCATGAAATTTAACTTTGATCATTTCTACTGGCAAATTAAACATAAATGATATATTCAGTTTCTCTATAAACTTCTATTTTCTTATCCATAAAAATCATTTTTTCTGGTACTCAGTGGGAAGTTTAAGACTATATTCTATATTCTACTACTCACAGTGTAATTCTGAAGTCTCCACTTTAATTTTAACTGAATTCAGTGGTATAGAATGAAACATGAATCTAATATTTTTTATTAACAGATCTACAAATGAGGAGCTGTAGGAAACTTTTGAGATCATTTAAGTCTAACTCTTCCATTTTGCAACATGAGAAGTCTGGGACTTAGAAAGTTTATACTTCTTTTCAAAGAGAGCAGTTGAAACTAGGTGCTAGGAAGCCTTTGTTGGTGTTTTCTTGCTGTGATTCTCTCCTGAGTCTGTCTGGACACTGCTGCAGCATCTCCTACCTCCTCCTTTAAGTGCATCCTCAGTCAGATATCAGAAGTCAAGGTAGCTGCCATTTTGTAAGTGAACATGCTCATAAGAGATTGCTACCTCAGTTTCAATAGCTCATCTGTTCTCTTAACAACCCAAGGAACAGAAAATTCCAGACAACTTTTTCTTTTTTTGTAAGACTAGGTCTCACTATTTTTGCCCATGGAAACACAGGCTCATGTTGCCCAGGGTACCACAGACTCAAGCAATTCCCAGCCTCAGCTTCCCAGGTAGCTGGAATTATAGGCATGCACCACCACACCCAGCTATTTTGGGGGACTAGTCTCGTTATGTTGCCCCCAGAAGGTCTTGAACTGTGATCCCCAGTCCCAGCCACGCTGGCACTTACAGGCACGCGTCACCATACCCAGCTCCATACAACTTCTTAAGAAACAAAAGTAATTAATGTCAGCTCAGAGTTGTTTCCTTACTATTTTTGAGGGCTACATTCCCAACCCATGAAAGCTCTTAGTCACCTCTCTTTCAAGGGTATAGATGGCTAGAACAAAGAGAAAATCTGTCTTTAAAGAGTAAGAATATGCACTATAGTTATGAAATACAGAAGAAAATATTAAATAAGTATAAACTAATTTCAAATTTACCAGGATTAGATAAATATTTAAAATTTAAAATTCATTATATTATGATAATTACATCTAAAATACTATTGACAATTATGGATAAGCTGTAAAGTTGAAAATAAAATGTGAGACCGCCAGAACCCAGTCTGTGCGACCAGTCACATTCAAAGAAAATACATATACCATTGCATTTATTTAGGCTTTCTTAAAGAGATCCTGCTAAGCATTCTACAAAGCATACTTCATTGTAGGTGCCTCCTAAATCTAGTTTGGATATCTCTTCCCATTTCCAAGTTTTTCAAATATAGCAGTGACTATCTTTCCCCTCCATTTCAAATACACTATTTCCTCATAGCCCCCAATATGGGGCGAACCAAACAAAGCCAATATTAATTTCTTACACAGAATTAGTCCCCTCTTATGTGGCATGAAGGCACGATGGTCAGAAAACCCAGGTCATGTTTCTGGTGGCCTATGAGCCTTAGTAAGCAAGGGAGGGGGTGTTATCTGGCTCCCAGAAAAGAAATGAAGAGTGGACAGGCAAATTAAGAGTAAAAAGTCACTCGTATGGTTTCCCATCAGTTGTGCCCCACGTTGGGTGCCATGCGACTCCTAACATACTCACGTTTATCCTCATGCACTAATTTCCATTTATTCTTTCCTTTTGGGGGAACACAATTCTTTAGACTAGACACCCCCTAAAGATGTTGTGAGGTAAGCAACACCCCTCATCATCCCCAGTAGCCTTGCTACGGGTGAAGCAGCTAGGATGAAACCACGATGAGTTTCACTAACCTGCACCAATCAAGCACAATCAGAAGCAGTTATTATGTCCCTACCCACTTGTGGTAGCTGCAGACATAACAGAATCTGCTCCTCCTCCTTTGAGATGAGAGTCTGTGACATGGAGTCCTGCCACTACTCTGAAGGAAGAAAAACAAGCAACAAAGAGGTAGCACTTCCTTGTCTTCCCAACTTGAGTTTGAAAAGGATCACAAAGAACAGGGAGAGAAAGAATTCCTTTTAAATTGTATATGGAATCCTGGGCTTAACCTGTTCCACTCACCTGTGAAATAGAACAGAATAAATAGCACCAACATTTTAAGGGTTTAATTATGGAGTGACTTCAGATTGGCCATGGAATAATCCAAAAGCAGGGCAGGTGGGGGCTATGTAAAGACAGACAACTAAACTGATGCTAAACTCCAGTCCACCAACGTGGAGGGTGTATTTCTGATCATAATTGTGGTGCCTGCTAAATAAGAAGATGTAAACATGTCATTACATAATACTCAAAATGTGCAGGACCCAATAAAAAATTATTCATTGTGCAAAAAAACAGGAAATCTCAATTCACATGTAAAAGGTTGTCAGCAGATTTCAACATCAATAGAGATGCTGAAATTATTCAGCAAAGATTCCAAAACAGTTATTTGAAAAATGTTCCAATATACATTTCACACATTCCTATATTAAATCAAAAATTTGAAGAAATGTAATAATAAAATGTATTCAAGTAATCTAAAAGAAAACAGTAACGGGGAAACAAAATAAAAGGAAAAATCATAAATCATCACAGTTAAATTTTAGTATAGTAATAATTACATTACAAACAAATAGTTTAAGCAAATGACTGAAAGAAAAAAGTGTTGAATGGATTAAAAAAATGCAACTATGTAATGGCTACAAGAAATTTACAACAGATTTAAGTGTTATATGTAGGAAAAATTATGCCATGTAAGCTCTAATCAAAGAAAATTGTAGTAATTGTAAATTAGAAAATATCAATTCCAGAGAAAAGAAAATGACCAGGAATGAGAAGTGACATTACATAATTATATCATTAAGAAATGAAAAACTGCCTGCTAGAAGAATGTACTTGGAAATCAACTATCTGGTAAGGAACTCTGTAAATTCAGCAATAAGAAAACAAAGATCCCCTTTAAAATGTGGAAGAAGCTTGAAATAACATTTGCTACAGAGGTTATGCCAAATAAGTCCATGAAATGATGTTCAACATCTACAGCCACTAGTTAAATGCAAATTACAATCACAACAATGTACTCTCTCACACACTTATCAGACTGGCCAAATTTTAAAAACTGACAATAACACACACTGATGAGGATGTGGAACAACTGGATCACTCATATATTGCTGGTGGGAATACAAAACGCTACATACACCGTGGAAAACACTTCAGCAATTTCTGATAAAGTTATGCACACACCTACTCCATGACCCAGAAACTCAACTCCTCGATGTTTACCCTAGAAAAATATAACATGCTCCCACAAAACCTGTGTGTGAAAGTTATTCAACGCCTTATTTGTCACAGCCCAAAAGTTGTAGCAATCTAAATGGCCTTCAGAAGACAGACACAAACTGACCAGACAAGCAATCACTACTGAACAAAATAGAGTGATCAGTTGTTAATAAATTCAAAAATTCGGATAGATCTCAAGAACACATAGGTGAATGAGTAAAAGATAATTGCAAAACATATTCTGTTGTCCTACTTATGATTTAATAGTCTCAAAACAAACTAATCATAGCCGTAAAAAATTTTTTTGCTATATAGATTAAGAGTTGTGGGAAGATATAATCAAAAGAATGAGCTGAGTGGTAATTTCGGGGGATGGGTGTGACTATTCTCTATCCTAATGGTGATAGGGGGTACCACCACTTCTTTCCATGGGCTAAAATTCATGGAACTACAAACCAAAATTTAAAACTTTAAATTAAAAAAAATAATTTAAAACAGTTTAAACCAAAATTTAAAACAAACCAAAATTTGAAAACTGAAATTCAAAGTAGGTGTCTGGTTACACTGAATGTATTATGTCCTATAAACGTTCTAGTTTTGGTAATGACACTGTTATGGAAGATACCATCACGTGGATGAGTTATGTGAGAGGTTGGTAGGTACTCCCTGTAACATGTTAATAACTTTTATATAAATCTGGAATTACTTCTAAAGGAAAAGTTTTAAAATAAAGACAACAGAAACAGAGATACTACAATCTATGGGGTTCACATGAATTTGTGAAATAAGAAAAATTCATTACACTAAAAACCATAGTCAATAAAATAAATTCCTAACTGAGAAATAACATAACTAAAGGAAAGCACAAGGAAGGAATTACTAAATATAAAAGCAGTAATTAATAAGGAAGAGACTAGATAACACTTGCTGAAAAAGTGCTTTTTTGAGAAAATTTACAAAATAGGGACATCACTAGAGAACTTGATCATGAAAAAAGTGAGAAAGTATACATATAGCAAAAAAAATAAAGTAGCAATAGCTATTGAAATAGAAGTAATTTATAGGAATAAAAGAATCTGTTTTGCTTACCTATACGAAAATAAGTCTGAAACCCTAGATGAAATGGACAATTTCCTAAGAAAATATAATTATAAAACTAAGCAGATTAAAATTGGAAAACTTCCATTAAAAAATTCCATAAATTTCCATACAAACCAGTACTAAAGAATCACTCCACAAGAAAACATCATAT
The DNA here is from genome assembly GCA_004024945.1 of Uropsilus gracilis. Lineage (NCBI taxonomy): Eukaryota > Metazoa > Chordata > Mammalia > Eulipotyphla > Talpidae > Uropsilus > Uropsilus gracilis. The sequence continues at coordinate 40,783 of PVHY01004239.1, forward strand.
ACTGATATTTTTAATAGTAATAATTCTGCAAATTTTTCAAAACCAGATAACCTTAGTGTTCAATCTCTCATTCTAGAACTTTGACAGAAATAAAATGTCCCAATTCCTTTTATGAAGTTACTGCAACATTAGTATCTAAATCAAATAAAGACACTAAATAAAAAAAGAATACAAGTCATAACACTCATGACATAGATGCAAACAATTTAAATACAATATTAACCTATAGAATACAACTCTATATTAAGAAAACAATACATTAACATCACTTACAATCTATTAAAAATGCAAGGTTAGTTTAATGTTGGGGACTTTATTGCTATCATATACTATGTTTATAAATCTAAAGATTATCATATAATGACTTCAACGTATGATAAAAAGCACTGACAATATTTAACATTTTTTTCATTTTAAAAGCAATTTAAACATTAAAAAGAAAGTCAACTCTCCCTGCTAACTAATCAACAATAAACTTAAGTTATTAGCACTTCATTTCTTTTGGACATACAAATTCTTTTGAACAAAGAAATCAAGTAGAAGAATAAGATTCAGTCAAAAATCAGGAAAATTATCTGTATCTACAGATGCTGTAAGAGTACACAAGGCAAACCACAGATATTAATGATAAAAGTAAATTAAATAACAAGAGGATTCTGAGAAGTAACAGGTATAAAATGAACACAAAAATCAAAAATCAAAAAGTCCAAGTGATACCCAAATATATTAAATGTTGAAATGTCATAAAGGGAGAATCTCAAATCATTCATATAAGAAATACTTTATTTAAGTATTTAAGGCTACTTAAACAACTCAGGGACAATTGAGTGACCATTTAAAAAGAATAAGTTAGACTTATATTTCATTCCATTAATAGCAATAAATTCCAAATGTAAGGCGTGCGATAATAGAGGCACTAGAAAAATTTGAGTTATTCCTTTTTAAGTTCTCTGTTGGGAAAAGGTTTGTAACCCTGACTCAAAATCCAGAGACAATGAAAGATTGATTAATATGAATAATACAAATAAATGTAAAGATGTGTCAAAAAGCACCAACAACCAAATCAAACTGGAGAGAATATCACAAGATATACCAGGGATAGAGTTAATGTATGTAACACATGAAGAACTGTTAAACATGAAGGGCAAAGGACCAAAAAAATGTAGAAAACACAGACAATTCATCAAAAAGAAAGTTGTTTCATTTGTTTATTTTAGTGTGGTTTTGCTGACTAATAAAAGTTCACAACAAAATAGAGTGGAAAGTTCAGAGGTTTCCTACGAACTCCCTGGCCCTATTAGTGCATAGCCTCCCATACAATGAATGTCCCCCAGAAGAGTCTTCCATCTGTACAACTGACAAACTGATAGTCACACTTCTATCAACTCATCAAAAATATTCATGGTGAGGTTCACTCTTGATGTTGTATATCCTATGTGCTTGAACAAATGGATGACACATAACCCCCAGTATGATAGGCTGCAGAGTTTCATTGTCCTAAATATCATCTGTTCCTTCTTCTTTCCTCCCCTTCTCTCCTCCTATTTTTATGTTGTTAAAAATCTTTTATTTTTCCTACTGTTCTTATATGTAGACAATTCTTCTCTACCCTGAGATTCAATATCTAAATTCCCATATGTTCTGTTTTCTTTTTAATTTCCTTCCTAATTCTTTGAAAAAATGCAAAGATCCACATATATAATACTAAAATAATAGTTCATCAATTATCTTAATATCATTTCTTAAACTCTCTTTTCCCCTAAATTTGTGTGATTCCCATTCATGACAAGCTAAAAATCTACGTAATTGTTTCTGCGCTAACCTCCTTTCCAGCCATCTGTTCATTTATCTTCAGGCAATTAATGCTATCTAATAAAGGTCTATTTCAGTACTTGGTAGGGTTTAGCTATGAAAACAGGTTTTTATTTTCAAATCATTCTTAACTACTTTCACCCATTTAATTTTTTCACAGGAATTTTAGAGTTATTCTTCAAAAAAAGCATGTCACTATGAAGTATAGTGGCATTAATTTCATGATTTTTAAAAATAAGTTGAACTGTGTGTTCTTCAAGAATAGCCTGGAAGACTAGAATGAAGATTGCTCAGATTTCAATCAGCAGACGGGGAGGGGCAGGAAGCACATATATGGGAACAGTCAGAACTCAAACAAGCAGAGACCTGACTTCCTTCAAGAAAGAGTAAGCTTTTTAGTCATTGAGTGTTTACTCAAACATGTATAGGATAGAAAATAAATTTCGTTTTGAAGCCCCTAAACAGAGTATCTGGGATATGAGCTACAGAATAGTAGAAAAGCAATATTGTCTTAAATAGCTAACCAATTCCCATCTCCCTCCACATTATTCTACTCCAGACATTGAGAACCAAGACTGTAACAGACTTAGAAAAACTCTTCCAAGAGTCCCAGTCTTGACAGAATTCTTTTGTTTTACCCTAAATGTTGGGTAAGTTTCACTCTTGGACCTGCCTTCAACTTAGCTCATACCATATAAATGGCATGCCGAGTTTCTGTTTTCATAACTTGGGAAATACTACACAATTACAATTGTATTGTAATGCAATGCAGTAGTGACCCATTTAGAAACACAGGTCAAACTTGTTCTTTTTCAGATTCGTAGGCCTGGAAGACATTCCCAACTCATGGAATTCTCATAGCATGTCATGGTGAGATAGTCAGATGTAAAGTTAGCTTTTAATTTAATAAAATGACATAGTGAGTGCACATTCAAGGGACTTGACCTTTAACAAATGAAAGTGGCTACAGTATTCTTTGCACAATAGACACTCATCTTTTACCTCTCAAAACTCAAGTCAAAGCGACCACTCCCTTAGATTCAGGTTCTGTAGTCCTGAACCTCCTCTTCTGACTTTCTATCATTAGGATAGTTCTTTATGATTGTTTTTTATTCCCATATTAATGTCAATGGCTTCTTTTTTGCACTAGAAATTATACAAAATGTCAAACATCTGATTAATCTGAACATTACCAAATGTATTTTGTGGTTGTAATTTCAGGACTTTTTTTAAGAGTAGATACTTTAGAATAAATTAAAAATTCTTCACCAATTTTTGTAACATTGAAAATTAGATCAGTTCAAACAAGAAATCATTTCATGTTAAATTTTTTCAATATTTAAGTAATCCCAACAGAAAACCTATGGAACAGTTTATTCTAGCAAACAAATTAATTTCTGGAAGATGTTTTCCATTGTTTCCATTTGTTAACTTATGATTTACACTTGCTCAAAAAATGAACTAGCAGCAGGACAGTGTGAAACATAAGATTGCATGGAGGAACACGGAATTTTCAATCATTCTCTGTAGCAAATCAAAACAAGTATGTCAATATTTTATAATGAACAGCAGAGTTTCACCTGACATTACTGAGAGATCTCAGGTCAGGCTCTGGCTAGAGCAGGATTTTCATCCATCCTTCTATTCTTTTTCACAAGCAACTGGAAAGCACATCTGTGACTAATCACAATGAACCCAAACCCCAAAGCGATGGAATATATTTAACTCTAGGCTAGAGTAGACTAGCACCACCCCTTTTTTCCCAAAACAATCTGAAAAAAAAGGATATGATCTAAATGCAGACAAATATCATCAAACTTAATTCGTAATCATCTGCTTATATAATGGGCATAAGGATAATTCAATGTTTAATGTTTTTAACATTCTGTTGTTGTATTCATATGACTTTTGTTTTATGACACAATACATGATGATTGAGAAATGAAAAAAGCATCTTGAATGGATCACTGAATGTAATGAAACCTGGCATCGCATTGAATGACTCCTCCTAAATATGTATACAGGGAAAGGCAAAGATTCATAAAATCCATACTTTACAGACCTTTATCAAAAAGCAGTAGTGCTCACAAATGCCGAAGATCTCAGATCTTCTGACCCTTGCTTTCTGGCACTGCCTCCCTCCTATTGTTTTCATCTTATCTTGTTCATTTTATGCTCTGAGTGTTGTTATCACTTCTCACTTCATTCCAAAAGATCTCACTTGCACCCTCCTCAGAGGATTCCCAAAAGTGGATCTCCAGGTCTAACTTCCTTGGATTCCTCTATCCCTATGCCTGCTTGGCATCTCATAGACACTGTGAACATCTCATCTTAAAATTTCCCATCCTGATCTCTTGCCCCAGCATCCTTTCATCTCTAGCTTTCTTCATCTGTTAATAGAACATGCATTGGCCTGGTGATTTGAGAACTGGCTTGGAAATTTGGGATCAGTCATTGACTTCTCCATCTCCTGCATACCTGTGCAATCCACTACCAAGAGCTATGGCTTCTTCCTTTAAAATATTTCTGAGGTTGTCCTCTTTTCATCATCTCTCCATAGATCACCTTAGTTTAAACCATTATTGCTTTTATTCCAAACTCTTAAATGACTTCCTTACTCTTGTTTCTTCTACTTTTATCCACTCCATCTGTTCTCTAAAATCAACCAGAATAATTTTCCTTACACAGATCATGTTACTCCCATGCACAGAGCTCTTCCAATACTTTCTCTGTCCAAGACACTGCCTACAAAACTCTGCATGAGCTGGTCACACCACTACCTACTTCTTCAATCTTATCCTCCCCACTATTGTCATGGCTTGAACTGTATCCCCCCAAGATGATATATCCAACTCTTGATCCCCTATATGTGAGACTATGACCTTATTTGAATAGGGTCTTTGTATATTTGATTAAGTTAAAGGTCTTAAGCTCATCCTGACCTAAGGGGTCCTAAATCCAATGACTGGTGTCCTTATACCTTATATTTATATAGACAAAAGAGAGTGAGACTTCACAGAGACTCTGGACAGAAAGCCTGTGAAGTTGGATGCAGAGATGAGAACAATGTATCTATAAGGAGGGATGCTAAGCACTAAGAGAGACTGGGGAAAGCTAGCAAGAATTCTCCCTAGAGACTTCAGAGAGAGACTTTCTTGATCTCAGAATCCTGACTTTTGGAGGAACACATTTCTTCCATTTTAAGGCAGAAAATATGTGATGATTTATTGTAACAGCCCTAAGAGCCTAATAACCTCTCTAAGCTCCAATATAATGATCTTTCAATTATTCAAATTAGTTAAGCTTTTTTTTCTCCTCAGTGACTTTTGACGATTAGTACCACTGGGACTGAATACCAGAACCTTGATATAAATGTCAACTTTTCAAAGATAACCTGCAAAATCTAATCTAAATTAGGCCCTGCTATATACTCAGAGTCCTCTGTTTAGCATCTGTAAGAGTGTATAATATATTTTTGTGTCAACTGTTTGTCTCTCATTTGTACTCCAGCCTCTACAAAGTCTGTGACCATCTGTCCTCACAATAACCTCTACCCTTGAGAGAAGAAACTAAAAATAGTTCTTCAATAAATGAAATTACAGAGATAAAAAGAATCTAAACTATATTCTTTTGTTAGTAAGTCATCTGAGAAAAGATATGTCTCCTACATTAGTTGAAATCCATCAGCCAATGTTTGGTTAATTCAGTTTTAACCCAATACTGATTGATTTCTATTCCATAGATGTAGAATGAATTCAATAAAATAGGTTTGAAATTTGAAATAAGACGTTGAAATTTGAAATAAGAAGTACCATGACAAAGGAAAATACTTCCTCTTTGGTATTTGATCTGCCGGAGAACAAGGTTGATTATGTGCTTGCTTGCACCAATGACCACATGACCTTGTTGAGACTGCCAATATAAGCAATTGAAAATCTTGCCAGGGAACCCCGTGGAAATCCAATCCTTGCACTTTCTTTGAATGTGCCCAAAGCTAGGATCCTTAATGTATATAATCTCTTCACATTCCCTTTCAGTCCGTAAACATGTCTAGCATGCTGCAATGTCTAACACCTGGTACACAGAGTAATACACACTACAATCTACACATCAAACTCAGTAATAGTGGTATGCTTAGGGGAGGAGAGATCTGAATCTGGATACAAAGAGATAAGAGAAAAATGTCACAATCTTTTATTTCAAAGGGAAATTCCAAGAATGCCCTGCAATTGTACTCAAAGTCAAAGAAGAGTACTAACTACTATAGAACTTTTAAATATACTCATTCAAGCTCCTTCCTCTAGTGCCTCTTTCCTCTACTCAGTAGTTTCATTTATCCACTTACTAATCCAACCAGTTCTCATCTATTAGGTACTATGCCTTGTGCCATACTAGAGAAACTGGAGTAAGAAAGACACAATCCCAGCCTCCATGGGTTCAAAGTCTGGTAAGGAAAACATGGATGAGCAATTCCAAAGGGACTTGAAAAGTAACACAGGAGGAACAATCGGGAACAACCAGGAAATGGAGTTCAGTGAAGACAGCCATGTGTCACCTAGGACATTGGAGTCTTTAGGAGCATAATTGAGATGGCCCCAGTACCTGTGCTATATCTCCAGCATGCGGTGACCCATATCACCCAAGTTGTTGTAATTAGACTTTACAACATTAGTACAGCATGAAATCCCTGAACAATATGTTTCTCAGAGTGATCCTGCTTGTTAAGCTAAGCTGTACTAGAAGAAGTAGGAAATAATCCGTAAAGGAACCTGTAGTGGAGTGTAAGTTGTGACTGGTCAGGTCTACCATGGCAGATGGTAGCCAGAACTGCTCATGCAAAAGCTTCAAGGGCAGAAGAGAACATGGCAGTCCCTGACGTTAGAAGACCTAACTTCAGCTAGTGAAGAGTGGCCAAAGTTTGTAGTTGGAAACTACAAAGAGTGGCCAACTTCAGTTAGAGTTAGTGGCCAAAGGCAGGAAGAAAAAAGGATGAAAAGGAAGGAAAGGAGAGAAAGAGAAAAATTAGGTCATAAAGTAAAAAGGGAATCAGTTCTAAAGTAATCAGTTATGAGAGAAAAAAAACCTGAGTGTGCCCTGAGGGCCCAGGCACTACTCTCAGTTGTGCTTCATTGTCATGTCTGTGTGAAGACATAAGGCATCACAACTGTCCTTCCCAGTGGGCTGGAGTCAGTAATGCCTATTACCTAGAATGCTGTTTTCAAACTCTAGGTTACTGATCTCTGCAGGACATGAAACTAATTTAGTCGATGATATCAGCATTTTGGAAAAAACGAAATACAGTCTGATAGGATAGGCTAGGATGCAATGCATCTTAACAGATACATAGACTAGAGTAGATCACAAAGCATCGTTCATAGTAAGAGCATAGCACTTCCCTTGTACATATGATCATCATATGATCAGTTACAGTGCTATTGGACTATTCAAAAAGACTGGAGACAATATATAGGTTGTTAAAAACAATGTATATCAGTGAAGATACCACAAAAAGGAACTCTCACTTGCTCTTGGTGGGAAGATATATAGATGCAGCCTCTATGGAAAATAATACAGAGATTCCTTAAAATTCTAAAAATGAGAATACATACCATTTCACCCAGCAACAGCTCACCTAGCTATTTACCCAAAGAATATGAAAACACTAATTCTCAAAGACATATCCATCCCTATGTTCATTGCCACAGTATTCACTGTACTTAGCACATGGAAACAACAAAGATGCCTATTGATAGATGACTACAAGAAGAAGTTATGAGATATGTATATACATATATATGTGTGTATATATACATCTACATATAGATTATAATATTGATAGTCTGCATTAGAGTAATGATATCATAGTTGAAGGAGATAAGACATGGGTGCCGATTGGTTGCTGGTGATTGGTGACTGGACAATCGGTGTTGAGCATGCTGAAAACATGTAATCTTGAAAAATAGATGTGTTTTCTGTGTAAACTAATATAACCTCAATTAAAAAAGATAAATGATGGCATAAAGCTCTTCATCAAAGCAGGAACTAGAAGACAGGGAGTGTTGGTTTCTACTGAGAGTAAAGTGCTGGCAGAGAAAGGTCTATACATTTTATTAAGTTTTAGGTTATGTAGACTAGAAGCTCAGACAATACATAGATCTGGGCCTGGGGGAGTTCAGGACCTAAAGAGCTGGTTCTCTATAACTACCCGGAAAGAGTTGTTCACAGTAACTGATCATATATGATGATCATACGCTATTTCTCCAGGACCCAGACATGGAAGATTTGAGATTGAATGTTAATGGAAAGCCATTATCATTTAAGAACATTTCTAGAACAGGTGAATTTCCCAGTGGTCCCATGAAGAAGCATTTCTAAGAAAGGCATTCATGACTTTTTGCTTCCCTTAATTTAAACTGATCCACTCTGGACTGTAAAAAACTGTTTCTATTGTTCTATCATTCCCAAATTTAAGACCTATGTGACATGTCTTACAAGCCAGAAAGTTCACAAAAATACTAGAAAAAAGACCTTGTTGCTGTGGTAGTGTCTGGCTCTGAGCATGGCTGGTCCGTAGGGATCAGCTATAGTCATGATACCTTCAGATTTTCTAGGATTTCATTTTGGTGAAGATTTTAAACCCATGGTGATCTTGCCTTTGTTTTCTGCCATATATGACTAAGTGTACAAAGGGGTAGAGGCAAAGAGAAGGGGCGAAGAGGGGAGGGAGTGAGAAGGGAGGGGAGTGCCCAGGTGCTGTGGGATGTGCAATATGAGAATGACAGCAAGTATGAAGAAATGCTCATTAGAATATGAGGGCGACACACCCTCCCAGTAAAGCTACCTGCAGTTGAGGGAGCAGTTAAGGATGAATGAGCAGTAGGAAAGAATTCCTGAGAAGGTGGAAATTATCAGAAGGTACACTAGACCAAAGTTCTCAGAGCTCAGCTGTTACTTTGCACAGTGTATTGTGCAGCGCTTTTAGTTAAGTGAAAGATTAAGCAATGCATCATAAACACTTAGAGAAAAGGTCTCATCAAGAATCCCCAAAGAGAGGTTGGCAAGTTTTTTCTGTCAGGTACTAGGCAGTAAATATTTCTGTGTCTGTGAGACATAGGACCATCTGTCTCAAAGCAATGATTCAGTTGTAGCATGAAGGCAGATTTACAAAGCAAATATGTAAATAAATAAACAAATATATTCCAATAAAACTTTTTTAGAAAATCAGATGCTAAGCCAGGTTTGGACAGAGAGCTTAGTTTGCCAAGCTCTACCCTAAAGCCTTAATGACATTTCTAGAGATAAAATAGGTGGGTAAAGCCTTTATCAAACTACAAAGTTAACTTTTGCCAGACCTGTATCCAACTTTAAAATAAATATATAGACATAGATATATCTTCTTGTAGATTCATTTGATGTAATACCATATATGCATGTGTGCATATATATACATGTACATGTATATGCTCATATATACAAATATCAATAGTTGCATATATGCATATGTATGTGTGCATATACATATATATGCATATATACAATTGCACCAATTTAATCTACAAAAAGATAATAGCCCACTAACCTTTATTTTGACTTTCATAGGCATTAATATGATATTATTCTCATTAGTTATTATAATCCTATTTTACAGCTGAAAGTTGAGATATCATGTCATTTCATTGCTTTTCTTTGGTACATGTGTTGTAATGGATGAAACAGAATTTACACACAATCTTCTGACTTATGAGTTAAAAGATCAGAAACTAAATTTTCCTTCTCTGTCTGACCAACAAAATTTCATGGACAAAACAATGAAACTTCTATGTTAATGACACTTCACAAGGGACAAAACTTTCAAAATGGTGTCAGTGATTACTCTGGGGAGGTAGATAAAGAAAGTTCTTCGTTCAGTATGAGGCCAACTTCAAGGAACTGGGAGTCTTAGATGATTTTCCATTTCTTCACCTAATACACACACTCTCCCCAAGCCATCCCCCACCTCCACCCCGCCCCCCACCCTACCCCCTGCCCACACTGCAAATGCCCTAAACAGAAAATGCGGGACAAGAGTCTGGGAGGCGGCCAAGATGCCCAGTCCAAGCATTCTTAGTAGCCATGGCCTCTAAAATCACAGGTCTCCCAGACCAGCCTTTCAAAATACAGTCATGGAGGCAGGAAACCCTTCATGGAATTTCAAGAACAGTAAAGAGAAACCCAGAGTCTGTGTTCTAGGAGAGGGAAAGACTGCACAAGACTGTCTACAAAATGCAGGGAAGACTTAGTGTCACCTCAAGGTGTTGCCACTGACTCCAAGGGTCTGGGAACAAATACCTCATAATCCAGTGCTCCTCATGCCCAACCAAATGGTCACTGTATGGCACTGGTCACTGCATGCTTGCAAGTCTACCCAGCCCTACACAGACCCACTGTGTAATGGTTATAGAAGCCCTGGTACAGGTGAGTTTGTTTGAGATTGAAGCAGGTAGCAGCAAGTATGAGACAAAAAAATCTCTGGTCTTTCCATTGCATCTCCGAGACAAATTCTTATTACCTGACATCCAGATGAACATTCTCCTTTTAAACTTCAAAGTTTTGCCTGTAAATCCCGAATCTAAATTTCGATCAATATTTATTTGTTTATTTCTTCAGTAACTCGCAACCTATTGACTGGACATTGTCATCTGTAGGGAATTTCAAACTTTTTGTAAATGAAGTGATGCGATTCTTGTTCATAATAGAATAGGAACTTTAGATAGTCTCCAAAATGTAGATCTATTGCACTCAGCTTACCTCGCTTACTAGCCTTTTAACATAATACCATGGTAAGTGAATTTTGACCAGCCTGCTCACAAACTCTAGCGTCTGCCATTAAAGTAAGCTAATCACACACCGTGAGGACCCTAGAAAGTCAGAACATTCTCATCATTGTCTCTAATTTTAAGCTCGATTCATGCCTGCCCCAGCCCCTGAACTTCTCCTGCAGTTTCCCAGGAAAAGAAAGATTGAAAGCAGTGGTGAAGGAAAAAGTGTTTTTTCTTCATTTCAGAAAAAAAAGGGAGAAAACAAGAGCCTCTGGCAATGGACTGGACCACCTCCTCCATTCAGCACCTCCCTTTACAAACTGAGGGTGCAAGGAAATGATTGATGCAAACATCTCCCCTGCTGCCCTCCTCCCCCCCAGCCCCCAAAGTTCATGACATAAAAGTAAACTAGAGAGGCTATGGTGTGATAACTGATGCTCACAGATATTTGAGAAGGTCCTTGAGGGAGGCAGGAAAGGAACTGCAAAGTTGAAGGATAGCTGAAGCCCAAAGACCGCCGGACAGAAAGAGGAGGAAGAGAATCAGGAAGATGGAGTGGGTTGGAGGGAACAGGGATAAGGCGCAGAGAATCCAAGACTCCAGCACCCTCTCACCCTCCTGCTCCGCGACTCTCTGGAGCCCCTAGTGGCCATTGTTGTCCTCACCCACCTCTGTGCTGGGGGTACAGGTAGCAAGGTACCTGTAGCAAGGCAGAGGCACATTCTCAGACCACAGGACCTGGAGCTGCAAAATGAAACTTAGACAGCTTCATTGCTTTGCCAGGATTCCAGGTGGCTTTTCTCATGGCCACACAACCAGGTTCAGACATGCAAATGCCATCTAATTAGTTCTCCAGGAATAAAAGTGGTGACTGGGCAAACCCAGACACAATCTTCAATCATCAAACATGGATAAACAAATATTTCCCTGGTCTGAAAGTTACTCTTTCATTCCACCCTCTGTAGATCTGTAGATCTCTCTTTAAAATAATTTTAAAAAATCATTTCAGAAGAGCTTGACTTCAGCCCTGTCAAAGAATCAATCTGATTTTACTTACGACTAGCAATAGAGATTTCTCTATTCATTTTGGCGTGGAAACTCTACCACACACTTTTAATCAAAAGTATCTGGGGGAGAAAAAGAACAGAGGAGAAAATACGTTTGGGGGAAATATTTTAGATTAATCACCAAATGCATGATCCTTGAGAGAGAAAAATATAAAAGTCAACTTTATGAGACATGGTCAATAGATAGGGCATTTGTCTTGCAAGCCTTTTAATATTAGAGAGTAGTAATTCAATAAATACTTGTGTTGTTGGCCAAAAAAAAAAAATTATCTGGATACCACAGTGATTAAATGTCAAATGTCCTGCTGTACTATTTCTGTGCTAGCCCCCACAGATGTTAGGAACTCACAAATATAAATACCCCTTTCCTTCCTCTGCTCTGTGCCATGCCTTATAAGAGGGCCTCTGAGAAGCCCAACCTCTAATTCAATTTTATCAAGTGCAGAAACACTAGCAGACATGTCCCAGAAGACAATTACAGTGCAGAAATAGTCTCAAGTTTGGCCATGCCTTGCTTTGACTCTTTGGAAAATCTCTGATCCTGAATAAGCTTTTCGAGTATCCAAAAGTGCCTGCTATTACTCAGAACAACAGCACCCCTGAGCGCAAGGCCCTCACTAGTGCAGCTAAAGTTGACATGTAATAATAAAAACAGAACCAACAGAGAATGTCAAACACCTAACAACCTATGTGGGACTCATTCTTGTCACTGTATTGTGCTCTTCAGCTTTGTGTTGCTGACCTGTCAACAACATATCCTTTGTCACCAGAGTATTATATCATTTGCTTTAAAAGAAGGCTAGAAAAGACTACTTGTAAATATCCATTCAGTCAGTCACATATTTTTTCAGTATCATTCTGATGTCCAAGGATAGAAAGGCAAGATACAAGCATTAAATATATTCAGTGCATAAGTTCTCGGTTATGGATTTCAGAATTTATCCAGTAGTTGGTAGGTATTTTTAACATAAGGTCAAGAATAAAACTGATTTTTCTATACTCGATTGATAGACACCGCCATCCTCTTCATTCTATCACTCTACAACAACTCCAGAGGAAGTGAAAACTGGGTATAGAGTAGCTGACAAGACCTTCAGGGAAATGCAAGGTGGCTGCGGTTTTGCCAAGCAAGGGCCTCTCTGATTTTCAGGAGCCCAGATATGGAATGAGAAGCTGTCCTTTTAAAGGCCTAGGAATGTTCTCAAGAGGCAGCACCCTCCAGCTTCTGGAGTCATGAATCCCTAAAATAGACAGAAGAAGCCGGCATGCTTACGAATGACACTTACCTCTTCCCACTGCAGTTCTGCAGCCTCCACTGCTTGGCTCCAGCTGCAAGACTCATCACTCCTCCCATCTCCAACCTCTGCCAGGGTTAGAAGATATTCCCCATTGGCTCTACCCAAAGGGGAGGTTATTGAAGTAGCAACAGTAGCAGCGTATGAAATTCCGTCCCACCCATTCCCAGACAATACAAGGCAGGAAATCATGCAAGGGGCACCTGGTGGGCACCCCGTTCCTCTCTGTGAGCCTCGGCACCCCTCTGCTCAATAAGAAGCAGGAGCAGTGCCACGGAGCAACTTAAGCCCAACAAAGAAGAAATAAACCCAACAAACCCCGGAAGCAAATATTTTGAAGGTTTTCACATTCCCCTCTAAACTGTGTGTCTCTGGATATGGGCAGGTGACAGGTTCAGTCAGGGATGTGAGCCAACAGAACAGAGAGGAGGAAAGAACAAGAGAGAGCATCCAAGTCAGAGGAAGCGAGATCAGCCAAGGGTAGAATGTCAGCACACCTTTCCCATCCAGGACTGAGGTGAATGCCTGGAGTTTATCATTCCCAAAGCAGTCATTAGCTAAGGTTGAAGTGGTGTCCCTGAAAAAATGAAGTGACTCAAGTCCCAGATCTCATAATAAGCTTGCAACACAGGTGGGTTTTACCAGTCCCAAATGGCAGTGTGAAACTCTGGAGAATGCTGACAGCCCACACACGGTGAGTGCATGTCACCTGCAGTAGACATCAGGCTCTCTTGCAGGAAGCACACTTTTGATGGAGCACTGAGAAGAGTCCAGTTCCTCACCTTGTTCCCATGTGGTCACTGGCAAACTCTTCAGTCTCTGTCTTGCTCTGCTCATTTGAAAAACATCTGGGCTGGATGCCATAGTTAGCTTACAACATGAATTCAATCAGTGTGATTACTATTATTTATTATAGATTGGTACAATCTTGGAAATCCAGGATGTGTGAGATTACTCCTATTTCTTCTATTTATATGTGACTGTTGCTCAAGTCGCAGCATTCCCTCTTCTTCCACATTATCATGAGCCCATAGAACGCATTCTTTCTTGATATGTTTTTATATATTTTAGTGAATTTCCATTATTATATATAATTTAATATTGTAATTCCTACAAGAGTGACAAGTGCTTTAAAAGCACAGAAAGAAAATCATGTTGCTTACAACCCCCCTTGTGTTTAATACTCAATAAGAAACCTGATGTAAATTTGAAAAATATGTGTTCCATATGATATTTTTGGCTGCTTGTGATGTTAAACATCCATCATAAATATCATGATATTTCCCAAATTATCTTTTGGAAAAAGACTTTCCATCATTTGCATTGCCCCAATATCTATATGGAAAAATGAAAATCCTATCTATCTCACAAGATTACTGTCTTTTATATTTGTTATTAAATAGAGTCCTGACCCAGTGAGAATAAAGCACAGAAGAGTAGGGTCTGGGTGCCAAAATAGCAAGATGCCCCACTCATGTTACAGTAAGCTAGCACTGTTGACTTTGGGAGCCATTTCTATTACTTGTCTCCAATTATCCTCATCAGGAGCACTCAGTCTCCATCTTACCAACTTCCATAACTTAGTGAGTCAAGACAGGGTAGAAAACTGAAAATGTTGACATGGCATAGTATGATAGGCTACTAGGAAATCACATATTTAGTCCCAGATAGAAACAGCACCCATATGCTCTCACATCCCCCCCCCACACACACACATACACACACATCACTAGGTGTAGGTAAACTCACACTTGTTGCTAAGGATAGCCCTAGGAAATAATGCTACTTGCAGCCCCTTGCCACTGTTCCTTTCTCTCTGAAAATCCAATGCTTCCAAATTCCCTTCCTGTCTTTGATTCCTTTCACACTAACAAAAGCTGCTCTTAGAAAGAAAGCAGTGATACCTGCCATTGTTTCTTAATGTGAATCAGTTAATTAACAACACTGTCCCAAATAAACTTGTATTTGATCTTCCTCTCATTGTGGAGGAGAGGCTTTGCCCCTCCTTAAAGAATCTCAATATCAGACAGAGATGGAAGAGTTTTTGAAACTAATGCTCACTACAGGCTAATTTATTGTTTCAAAGCTTTGGGGAAATGTGAGTTTTGAAAATACAAATCCAATTCTCACTCCCCCCCCAACCTCATTCATTTGATAATGTTAGCAGAAATGACAATTAACTTTTTTAATGAGAATATTACATCACTAGTGATTGTGAAGAGTTTTGAAAGCACCAGAAACCTTAAGAGAAGTAAAGGCCAACAAGCCAATATGAAATATAAAACAAAACTGGAGCCATGTAGTAGCAGATGCCAAACTATAAAGCTATAGTAATTAAGGGTAATGTCAGTGCAAGAATGGACAAATCAACACATGGAAAGGCCAAAAATAGATCATCTAATTTGATCATGATTTAAAACAAAAACACCCTTAAGTTAGAGAAAAAAAGAAATGAAATAAGTGATTCTGAACCAATTGGCTAGCCATACTTTACTTTTAAAAAGTGAAGTTTAACCTGTACTTCCAGTAATCATAAAAATAAATCCCAGATAGACTATAAACCTTAAGGAAAAAAATATTAAACACTAAAACTTCTGGAAAAAGGCAATAAAGGAGAATATCTTTGTTAACTCGAATTATACAAAAATTTCTCACAGAAGGCATTAGCATTAAAGAAAAAATGTTATCAGGTGTAAGGAACTACCCCCCTTTTAAATTCTTTCTACTGAGGGTTCTTCCACCTGTGTGCAAGCAGCTCCCAGAGATGAAACTTTGGTAATAAGAGTAAACATAGAGATTAATTTACAGATAAGGGAAAAACGAGATAAAAGAGTCTAGTAGTCCACACCCTCACAGATGCCCCAAACAGAATAGAACCCAACTTCTGCTCCTCAAGGAATTGCATGGGTTTCACCTCAGTCTAGTGCAGTTCAGTCTGAAATCACCAGTTCATGTCCTTGTCCTTTGATGCTTTGTCATTCCAGTTAGCATCTAGCATATGGTGAATTCCACCAACACAAGGCGGGTCTATCCAGGTTGCACAGTTGCTCAGCACTTCATCAAGGTCACTTCTCCTCCACCTTCACACAGTTCTCAACTCTCAGAGTCACCGAAGCCAGGGGAACCCCAAAGGACTCAGCTCCTGGGTTCATCTCCTGAAGTCAAAACCTCTGCCCCTGATGCCATGCTCACCTCAGCTCTCCTTCCCAAAAGACTTAAATCCTCAGTCTCTACGCCTTTTCCTTGTATCCTTTTCCTTGCTTCCCTTCTGCCCCATGAAACCTTCAACCCCAATTCATAATAGAACTCTCCCCTGGTGGTCTATCTCCAGAAAAATGCAAATAAAATCAAATAAGGTCAAGCGATGTACCAAGCCAAGTGACTGTTATTGACAAAACTGACAACACTAAACCTTGCTGCGAGGGGGGTAAACGGGATCTTCATTGTTGCTGGTGGAATATAACTTGGGAAACCTACATGGGAATGCTCTTTAACAATATCCGTTAAAGTTGGCCTTAGGTCTATGCCACAACTTTGCTGTTTTCAGTTCTTGTAAGAACTCAACATCTGTGAGCACTGTGAACACAGCTAACCTCATCCTCTGCTTTGCTCATTGTTTGTGCCCTGGATTCTGCCAAATTCTGCAAATCCAAAAAGCTTCTCTCTTTCAAATTCAGAGGAGTACAAACAAAAGCTGACCTTTCAAGACTATTGTCACTGCAGAAAATTCATTGAGAAGCTTCAGCAATGTCTTTACCCCATATGTGAGTCTGTCCTTTTGCACAGAGCCTAAGGAAGCAACCCTCATGTATTATCTCAAAACATCATCTGATACCGGGTAATGAAGCAGTTGAAAATGGTATTGGACACCATATTGCCCTGGTGGGCAGGGTCTGAGAGAAAGACCTGTAAGGAGAAGTGAGAAGTGCAAAAGGGCTCTTAAAAAGAGGAGCCAGAGATCGGAGAGAGAGACTAGATGGTGGACTGATAAACAGGCCCACATGGCCTGGCAGGGGCTGGAGGGCTTGGGGGAGAGGGGGGAGCCCTCTGGAAGAGTGAATTGTGGTGGCATGGAGCCATGATTGGAGAGTGGTCAGCAGAGAAGCAGCTAGTGTGGATGCCAGAATGGCAGACCAAGGGTGACCAGGGGCTGCTGAGGGCAGGCCTGGTGGATTTGGCCAGACCCTGCCAAAGGTGGGCCTGGTAAAGGAAGTGCGTGGAGCCACAGCAAGGTGTCATGGAAGCTAACTGGAAAGTTGGTACATGGGAAAGCCAAGGATTTGGAAAGCTGAGTTTGCATCAGCATTTGTTGGAAAAGTTTCAAGAGTCTTGGGGACGCCATAGCTCGGAACACTGGAGAGAAGATGGACAAGAAAGACTGGAATTTGCAGAGCACCTGCCTCAGGTTTGGAGGGGCAAAGGGACACCATCTTGGACATGTGTTTGGGACTTTTGGACTAAACAGTAATTGGGGTAAAATAACTGACCACTTGTGGCATTAACAACTTCTCGTTTTCCTGATTAATTCTCCTTGTAAATAAAATCCTGGTGTTTAAATTGTGTTGTGACTTTGGCAACTACTACACATGGGTGGTACAAATCTGGGCAGTGGAAGCTATATTTTAAAATTACCACTTTTTTCCTGAGGCTTGTTGGTTAGAGGTTTCTGCTCCATTTTGACCTGATATCACATCTACTACATTTAAAGTGAGGACAAACCTCAACTGCAAAGTATACAACATTAAGGAATTATGTATATAAATCCTGCTACATCCTATAAATGAATACAGAACTACTGTTAAGAATTATTTTGTATAGAATGGTTACTGACAAGAAATGTGTCCAAAATATAAGTACAAGAAGTACATTGAACATGGTAGATGCCATGTAATGTATTTTTAAATAGAAATCTGAATATATGTATATCTATAGATGGAAAATTCTGGAAAGATATTGATATAATTTTACAAGAGTTACAGTTAAGGGAAGAATGATTAATGAGTTTTTATTTCATTATGATTCCTCATTTATTTCTGAATAATACTTCAGAATAGTATTTCTGACTTGCAATTTATTTCTGACTTCTAATTTATTCTCATTTTTAATGCTTATACCACTGAGTAAATTTTGTGAATATGTCTATATTTTCAACAGGATGAAGAAGGCACATTTTATTTCATTGATTATTGTTGACATTTTTCCAGGGCACAACTTCTCACTTTAGAATTACCCACACAGAGATTCCGAGAGGGCCAGATCAGTAATATAATTACACTTCAGCAAAAAAAAAAAAAATCCTTATCCAGACCAGACAACCGTCAGCAGCACAGTACAAACACGCTTTATTTCCTCACCCGCTCCAGAAGCCAGACTTTGGGTCCTACAAGAATAAACAGTAAGGCTAACAGCACAGCCCTGTGGCCCAAATGACTAACAGAGGCATTAGAGAGCATAAATGCTAACGTTTTTGGATAATGTTTGAGAGAGAGAGGGTTTACAGCTGTCTCTAAAGCAGCTCCTCAGATGTAAACTTATTAACCACAAAGGATGAAAAAGGCAAATTGAACTTGGAGAAGCCTCAATCACCAAATTATCTAAGTCATGAGGGTGAACATCACCAGCCAGAAGACGTAACAGTTGAGACCAGATTCAGAGACAGCGGTGTCTGCCTGGAGTTCATTCCTGCATCATAGTCATTATGTCCCCACTGACATGGAGCCCTGAGGACACAGCATTCTTGCGCTTTTCTTACCCCAAATGCATAATCTCCACTCCAAGGAGGGCGATATATCAGCTATCTCAGGTAAATATCTCAGGTAAATCCAAATTTGTGGACATTCTGTAAAATAATGGCCAATGCTCTTCAAAACTGTCAAGTTATGAAGTTTCAAGGAAACACTAAGGAACTATTACAGACTGGCAGAGAAATAACAACTAAATGAAATGCAAAGAGCTGGGTGTGATTACACAACTGAAAGTGGATATCAGCGAAAAAATGAGCAAAATTCAAATAAACCCTTTCATTTAATTAGTAAACTGTACGACTGTGTTTTTTAATGTTCTGTCTCCATGGCATATATATATATATATATATATACATACACACGCACACACACACACACATGCATATATATAAAATGCTGACCATATGAGAAATGGAGTGAGAAATAAGATGTCTTTGTACTCTATATAAAAGTTTTCCATAAAGTTAACATTCATTTAAAATTAAATACTTAGTGAAATGCTTAGAACATGATAAAAAGGAAACAATATCTCACGTTTTTTTGTGACAATTGATCGTCAATGTTCTAGACATCACCATGAATGAGGCAACTTCATTCCCCACTCTTTCATTTATCCTTCTTCTGAAGATATTGAATAAATCTTTATGATATGGGGAAAAGAAATGCAAGTGGAGTTATGAAGTGCAAACTGAAAGAAGAAACTGAAAGAAATTTGATGAGTGAAATTTAGCAAATATGTGATAAGATTTATGAATTGAATCTGAATTCTCAGAGCCTTTTGGTGATGAAGTCTTCCCCCTAGTGGTAGGACAAAGGACTGCCCAGGATACCTGCAGCCTCCAAGCTAGTTTCAGCACAAAACAGGAAATAATCAAGGTTGTTGGGTATGTGGAGAGAAAGGAACACTCTTGCTCTGCTGGTGGGTATGTAAACTGGTCACTATGGAAAGCAGTTTGAGGACCCTCAAACTAATGAAAATGGAACTACCATTTGACCCAGCAATCACTCTTCTGAGACTCTACCCAAAGGAGACCTCGATACTCATACAGAGGGACACCTGTGCTTGGATGTTTACTGCAGCACTATTTATAATTGCAAGGACGTGGAAACAACCTAAATATCCCAAAACAGATGACTGGATGAAAAAGATGTGGTATGTATGCACAATGGAATATTATGCATTAATTAAGAATGACAAATTTGATGAATTTGAGATAACATCGATAGACCTAGAAGAAATCATTAGCAGAAACAAGTCAAAAAGAAAAGGATGGAAACCAAATGGCTTCACTAATATATGGGACATAGGAAAAACAAGCAAAAGACCAGGAGGAAGAGTCGAAACAAGCTAATAACGAAACTAAAGTACACAACTGGGCATGGGGTAGGATTAGTGAGAGCTGTCAGAGAGGGGAGGTGTGGGTAAACCCTGGGGAATACAAAGATGTGAAATATATATATGTAAATTTTAAAAAATTTTAAAACAATAAAAAAGTATTCTCAGGGGGAAAAAGGAAATAAATGAAGGACTTTAAAGGAGCTATAGCAAACACAGACTTAAACCCAAATGGCCAAGTTGCCAGAAGTTATAAAACTTCTATATAAATGTGCCAAGTTGCACTGACAAGAGTTGCTCAGAAGCTCCTTGTAGCCAAGAATCTTGGGCTCAAATCTTGTCTTTACGATGAATAGTTTGAATTTTGACAAGTTGCCAACACTCTCTAAGTGTCAGTCCCAGGAAGCAAGTGGTACTAGAGTTATAGGGACCAAATTGGTAAACCATCCATGAACAAGATGAGAGACCCAGGAAGCGTGAATCAAGAAGGAAGGAATGAGACAGGGATCAGCTGGTGACAGCTTTCTTTGAACAGTGCCATTGCAAGAACTGAGATGACTCCCATGCCAATTCCAAAGGTCCTTTGGCTGGGAGGAGCAGCTCCCCAATGCTGGGAGGCCTGGCTTGGCACCGTTTTGACCCACCCAGAGGGTGGGTCTGTCCAGTCACAGATTTCACCACTGTTGTGTGGTACCAAGATAACTAGGTGACCCCACCCTGAGGAAGGAAAGGGTGGGGGCCAAGGAGAATGGGAAGGCTAGAGAAACAGGGTATTCTGAAGGAGCCACAATAATCAATGAGATCTAAGACCAAACTAGAGTATTAGTTTCATCTACCAGGAGACATTGGCTAGACATGGTCATCTAAAGATTTAATTAGCAGAAAGTATTTTAAAAATAGGTAGATGTATACATTGCATATGGAAACTAGAAATACTGTCAAATCCCATCTCGGTAATGTCCATCAAGAGTTTCATCGCTTCTTAACAAAGGGTATTTTCAACCTCAATGGTCAGTGACGCTTGGGATCAGGTTGGGAGTTTCTGGAACAGCTGCAGCTGGCCTGCTCTGACAACTCTGACTCACGCCCACATGACCGGACAGTTCCATCACCCAGTGAAGCCACTGAAGGTGCCATGATTGGACTTTGAACTTGTCAAAGAATCTATCTCCCTATAACCTGAAGAAACCACAAATAGGCATAGTAGCCCCACCTCTAAACTATGGTAGTCCTACCAAAGGGATTATTAATAGGGCAAACATCATTTGCCTTGTCTTTCATGTAGTTCACGATGCAGTTTTCCTTTCATAAAGATGGCCAATTGAAAGCCACATGACCTGTCCAGAATGTCTGTCTGGCTCTGACACTCATGAAGTGTCAGCTTACCCTCCTGTGGTAAATGACTGTAAAACTGGGCAAATTATGGGTCAATCAAGGCCATGCTCCTTGGGAGGAGTTCCTTCCAGTAAGTTCCATGACCCAGGCTCTCTACAAGGGAAAGTCTTACCGAAAGCTGTGGTTCTGCTAGTCAGAGACCAAACATCGAAATTAGGGCTGGAATTTCAGGGTCTGATGCCCAAGAGGAGAGAAATGCACAGAGAGGTTTTGCAGAATGCTGCTCACGAGTTTCCTTGAGTCCTGAGTCAGCACATGAGCACATCAGCATGAGAATCCACCCAACCAGGCAGAAAACAGTCATCAGAACCTGTGAACCAAATGGAGATTCCAGAGTATGCAAAGGACTGGAAATGTTGGTATTTTGATGAGCAGAGGGGAGAGATCTCCACTAACAGGCATTGGATAGGAACCATGGTGAGACCTTGTCTGGGGAGTGGAGCTATTTCAGCCCCAAAACAGAGCCACAGACATTTTCAATAATGGACCGAATACCCAATATTTTATGTTGTGTGAGCATAAGGCGAAGGACTCTCAATGGCCTTCCCTGACTGAGAGGACGATCCAAAGAGGTGGGCATGTTTTGAAAGGTTTTCATCAGTTGGAGATGCTGGACAAGTAGACAAGCTAGAGCCTAAGAGGGAGGTGCCAAGTGGAACAAGTAGAAAGGACTGTAGAAGCCAGGAAAGTTTCTCCCTCAGCTCAAGAAACACCAAAATCTGGAGACTTGTCTCTCCTTCTAGAGGGGCTGGCTCTCAGCAAGCCTCAGACATTATGGACTGAGATTTCACAAGACAGTGATGTGTCAATAACCCAGCTGCTGAAGGCAGAGGGGAGAGTGGGGTAGAGGCTTGGTCTCCTCAGCTCAAAGCACCATCTACTTGAGAGGTGTTTGCTGGCTGAACAACAACCATGTGGAAGGCTGAACTGGGCCCTCGAGCTCCAGTGTGCTGACCACGAAGCTCAAGTCAGAGCTGATCTAGCTCCTCTCTCACAAGGCGCTAAAAGCCAGGCTTAGTTGGATCACATTGTGCCAACAGTAAATTATTCAAGAAAAAACTGCTTGAAGAATGAATGACTAAATGTTCTATAAATCTGAGGGGAAATGTTTAATAATGCCATAAAATTTAAATCTCACCTGTAGAATACCCAACCCTCCATATTCTTGGAGCTATTATCTCAGTTCCCTAAGCATATAAGCAGGGGGTCTCTTTCCAGGGAAAAGGCCCTGCTAAAGAGGTGCATGGTGGGATGCCATCATCCCTTGGAAACAAGGGACAGAGATTACGGTCAAATTAGCAAAGTCAGTTAACACACCTTCCTTGATTAACAGAAAAGTAGGCAAGAATAGAGACTAGAAAGGAGACATTTTGATTAGAAGGAACACTAGAGCCCCCCCCCCCCAGGCAATGGCCTCTGGTCATTCCATCCTAGCTTGTGCCAGGGATGGCATATCCCAAATATACATGCCCATGCATATGCTTTCCCTATGTGCCAGCCCACCATCTTTGACCTTTATCTTCCCCTTGCTCCTCAATAAATCCAAGACTGCCTATAAATTGGAGCTGTGTCCACTGGCCCTGTCCCTCTTACGGGAGCCATGATACAGTCCATCTGGGCTTCTCGTGGCTCCAACCCCCTGGAGTTCTAAGTAAACTTTTATGATCACCCACTGTCCCAATGCTGTCACCCCAAGGGGCTGCAATCCCCCAAGAGAAAGAAATCCTGCCAGAAAGACAAGGAGTTGAGTTAGGGAGACATTCCTCCTTCTTAAAATTGGATGAAATGGTCGATAACTTGCTGATTCACAACATCTTTTTTGTTAGAGTAAAGTATGGCTCACCCCTCAGCGCCCCAAGGGGGAGGAAAACCTCACTGGCTACCACCACTCTCAATCAAAAGAGTGTGACTGTCACTCAGGGGCGAAGCAATGACCACACTCACACTGCCACTTCTAGATGGGGTCAGCAGAGTTCAGATCTCCAAGGGAGTTCAGGAAGAAAGCATTCACCAAGAGAACATAGAGAAAGCAGTCAGTGCACTGTGGCCAGGGTTTTCCGGTTATTACTTTACATTATCTTGAGTAGAAAGTAAGGCGCAGAGGCCGGGCATGGTGATGCATGCCTGTAAGCAGCAGCCTAGGAAGTTGCAGCGGGAACCAGGCATTGAGGTTCAAGTCCCACTTGGGGCATGAAGTGAGACCTAGTTCCAAAAAAATAGCTGGGTGTGGTGGTGTGTGCCTGTAATCCCAGTTACCTGGGAAGCTGAGGTTGGGGATTGCTTGAGTCGGTGGTAACGTGAGCCTGCGGTTCCACAGGCAGAAATAGTGAGACCTAGTCTCAAAAAAAAATAAAATAAAATAAAAAATAAGGAACCACTCCTTAAATTTTTGAAAAAAAGTTTAAATAAATAAAAATTGATAGGTTTCTCTCTTTTGTCTATCTGAATGGGGGGAAAGAGGAGTGAGTGAAAGTAGATAAAAGAAGGAATGAATTGAGGAAAGCAGGGAACGAGGGAAGGAGGGAAGATTTTGCCAGAACTTTCATTGAAGAGTTGACTGAAAGCGTTCTTGTTCAAATTCTCTTTTCATAAGTCATTTAATGACTGTAACACAGTCTTCAAAAACTGTGTTTATTAACACACTTCATGTATTTATTGTAGTAAACACAGAATTTTGAACTAAATATCATGTGACATTTCCATCAGTGAGGAAAATGATAGTATTTAAAACTCCACCCCAAACGGGAGCTCTTCAATTGGCTTCAGAAGACGTACTGGTCCCTTATTTAAGAGCCACTGATATACACACATGTAGGACACTGATTCTTTCAATTTTTTTCATTGACTTGATCAAATCCCCCAGGTAGCATTCAAATGAGGCCCCAGAGATCAGAGACACAGAGAAGGTTTTTTTTTTGTTTGTTTTTTTTTTAAGTTATTAGACCTTCTTCCATGATGACTGCCATCTGAAGAGTCAGCAGTGCCGGTCATCACTTGGGAAAGACCCTAGACCCGCTGCACAGATGAGCAGACTGAGGTGTGATGTCCGCACTGCGCTCAGTCCAGGTTTGCGGCCGCACCACCTGAGACAGGTAAGCGTGGCTCCAGCCGGTGGGCTTAGGGAGAGGCTAGCTTGCCACAGAAGAGAATGGTGTTGGTCCCAACGTGCCTTATGAAGAACAGGAAGGGGTGATTGGCCGTGAACTGAGCCCGGATGGGGAGTCTCTTTACCACCACGCTGTCACCGGAGGCAGCCGCCGCCTCGGTGCCCTCTTCGTTGACATCCACGTAGGCTTTGTGGACGACCTTTGACAAGTACAGGCCCTTTCCTGGTGCTATTCCAGAAAGGTCTGCTTTGACCTGGCTGAAGACATCCGTCATGCCTAGAGCTCTGAGCAGGGGATTCAGCTCGTACTTGATGTCCAGTTTGAATCGGGGGATGCGGACATCAACTTCCTTCAGGACCATGTTCGATGAGCTGGTCCATTCGGCGAAGGTCTTCACGTTCAGCTGCTTCTCTATCTATGCGACAAAACACAGCTGAGTCCACACAGCCAAAGCCAGCGGCCTGGGCTGAGCGCTGTTCCCTTTCTAACTCTCAGTGTGAGTGACTCGATGCCATCGCTTCCTTTTCTAAATTTAAAATGTGTCCCTATAAGCCGGGCACGGTGGCTCGTGCCTGTAAGCTTCAGCCTATGAAGCAGCTGGGGCCAGGGATCGCGGTTTGAGTCCCACTCGGGGCAACACAGCGAGACCTAGTCCCCAAAACTAGCTGGGCATGGTGGCGTGCACCTGTAATCCCAGCTACCTGGGAAGCTGAGGCTGGGGATTGCTTGAGTCTGTGGTACCCGGGCAACATGAGCCTGCGGTTCCACGGACAAAAATAGCAAGATCTAGTCTCAAAAAGAAAAAAAATTTTAAAAAAAATGTGTCCTGGTCCTGCAGGAACAAAAGCATTTAGCCAATGTTCCCTTTTCTAGTGTCTGTGTCTCGGCAATATTTCAGAATTTACCTTCTGAAGCCTGTCCTAGCGTCTGAGGCCTTCCTTCAGCAGGTAGGCTTCAGCTAAACTCCTGCTGCCTGCATTCCCAGCTCCCGGAAGAGTCAGCCATTGCTTCTTGGTTCTCACAGCTGGAACATGTGGTACTTGGCTCCCCCCACCCAGAAAGCTGTGACAGACAGCAGAGGCCTGCTCCCTCTGCACTCATCCTGGTGTCCTTCCTTGTCTCTGCTTTCTCTCCAGCTGAACCCTGACCCCCCTTCCATCTGGCCATCCAGCACCCTCCCACCCCCAAACTCACACCTTTCTCCCAGCGGCCTCTCAACCGCCTTCTCATTTTCCACCCAATTTCCTCATGTTTGTAACCCCTGCAAACACCTCCAGCCGGGCACAGGAAGTGGTCTAGCCAGCCCTCTCTGACTCCAACCCCATCATTCCAGGGCCAGAAGTTTTCTGTCACCTTCTTCCCATCATGACCTACAGATTAAGTAGAGTAGTTTTTCCTCCTGATTATCTTTTCCTTCTGTGCTTTGCAAGCCTAATCCAAGCCATAATCCTATGACTTCAGGACACACACCATCCATCTCCTGTCTCCTACCTGTAAGGTGTTTGCATCTGTCCTTGGCTCTGATAAGAAACCAGGGTACCCCGGTTCCCCTATACATCTTCTTCTCATCAGCGACTCCTGCATGGAGATCACTGCTGGCAGGTGTAACTAGACCCTCTCCACCTTCTAGGGCTTCCTGCAGAGCCTAACCTGGTGCTTCTTACTTGGTATTTATAACTGCGCTGGGAGCACATATGGGTCTGTATTTGCAGGACCCAGCAGAGTTCCCAGGACAAGACAGACACTTGATGTTTGATGTATAATAAAGAATCAAGCAAATAGTAAATGAATGACATGTTCCTGAAGAATGGGCCTGAATGGCTTCCAGAATGTTCTAGGCCTGAGAACATCTTCCAGCAAAGCTCATTCCTGGACCCTGGAGATCAGACCTGCTGCATAGGGCCCAGTGTATAACTCTGCTCCAGCAGCAGCCAGCAGCTTCTCCTGTGTCCAAAGGTTACATTCCAACCCAGCCCCTTGAGGAAGTCACCCGAATTCTCACACCCCGCCCTGTGCATCTGTATCTGACAGTTCCCTCCAGCAGCCTGGGCCTCTGAGAAGCAGCTGTCACTCCAGTAGAGTTTGGGGAGACCCCTGCTGGAGAGGCGCATAGTCACCCTGTCTCTGGAGCTGCTCTGTGCAAGCATGGCACTCTTGGCCCCAGCTGGGTGTTTTGGTTTTTTTTTTATGGAAAAATAGATGATTTTCCTGAAATATGTGGCAGAAGCAGATGTTCCCCTTTCCCTTCCCAGGTTCTGTGCATTTTTGCTAAACCTAGAGCAAGAAAATACCAGAGACTCACTAAAGTCATGGGACGTGTGTGTGCTCGTGTGCCTGTGTGCATGTATGTGTACATGAGTTTGCACAAGCAGTCTTTCTCCGCACATCGGCGTTCTTGTTCCTTTACCTGTTCCAGGTCAGCTGTGCGGACTGGAAGCAGAATAATCATGCTGAGTTTTTTGTCAACATAGGGCAGCTCAAGGACTTGCATATGCGGCTCTTTTACAAAAGATAATTTAAATGTTCCGG
Organism: Uropsilus gracilis; assembly: GCA_004024945.1. Lineage (NCBI taxonomy): Eukaryota > Metazoa > Chordata > Mammalia > Eulipotyphla > Talpidae > Uropsilus > Uropsilus gracilis. The sequence continues at coordinate 67,866 of PVHY01004239.1, forward strand.
TTTGATACATCATATCCACAATTACAGTTTTACCCTATTTGTAAAAAGAAAGAAAAAGATATAATAAATGGGTACAGTTCCATATTTATGGGCTCACGTACATATACTAATTTTCTTGTTTAACATGAACTTATGTATTAACATTGCAAAAGCAGGAGTAAATTCCAACTAGAAAGCATACCTTTTATCACTTTCTTTTTCAAAGCTTTTGAATTTTTTCATTTTAAAATACATCATTCTTAAAAGGATGAGCTTGAATGTACAGTTTGAATGTATATGATAATATACTGTGATATTTGTAAAAATAATATGTATGTTTATATAATAATAATGATGATGATGATGATGATGATGATGATGATGATGATGATGATGATGATGATGATGATACATTTGTTTCCCACCAAGGCCACCAAGGTCAGTGTTCCCCCCCTAAAATGGTTTAGGTGAGAAAAGTGATAACAGAGAATCCTTTTTTCTTTTTCTTTCAATTAGAGATTTTCTCAGACAGAGATAATACAGATAGCTTTGTCTCATTGCAAGAGAAAAGAGCCACCACACAGATAGAACTTCCAGAAAGGGGAAACAGTGAGAAATAACAGGGAACCCACCCTGCCATGGCATCCAGTGTCTGAAGACCCAACACAATCCCTGTGAGAAAAGTTCCTGTCACATCATGAAGAATAATGAAGACAAGATCCACAGAAAATACAGTGAGAGGAATTGGTGGAAACTGACACCAACCATTTCACTAAAACTTGTAGACCATCCTTAAACAATTGCTGCTTCTTCCATCAATGTGAAAATGAAATGCTTACCCCACTTAAATGAAAAGGAGCTTTAACAGTCTCACTCTCCTGAAATTTATTTTGCCATTTTCCTTTGAAGTAGATGGCATTCACCAGCACCATCACGCAAGAAGGGTCTATATCACCCTTGGCAAAGAGGTTTGTGACTTTTCCTTGTAGAAGAAAAGAATAGATGGTGGTTTTAGATATGACATTAAATTAATAACAGAGTTGACAGTCACAACAAACTTGGAGATACTTGCTTCCTAAGGCTACTTGTAAAGTTCAAAGGTGACAAGACCTCATCTCCTGTCTTTGTTAAATGTTTACATTTATGAATTTAAAATAATACCTTCCAACTAAAACTTACTGGCTGCCACTAAAAAGTGCTAGGGGAAGGGAGTGACATGAAATAAAAACTAGTACTGAAGAGAAAGATTTCAGTTTCTTTTTTTGTTTTTTTTTTCTCATATAAACTGTGCTTTAAGATAATAAAATGTTTTAAGAAGCAGTTTCTCATAGAAATATCCCAGCATATAAATGAAAAAGGATTGCAAGAATTGGAATATTGTAATTTTATAGCCCATTATAAAATAATTGACCCAGCAATACTCATCAATTAATCATGAATAGCAAAAAGATTTTTGAAAAAGGATCCAAATGTTATTTATTTCCTGAATATACTGAAAATACACCTGCAGTGAACTGTATTTGCCAAAAGTAAAATCAGATCAAAATAAAAACAAAAAAAATTATCTAAATGTATCAAGTATATCAAAATATTTGTAGCAAAACTATTCATAATAGACCTAAACTCAAAATATTCTAATTGTTCATAAAACACAGTAAAATGGATCACTGTATTTATAGAACAAAAAAAAATCATTGACATTGAATAAGTCATGCAACATGTAGCCATACAGATGAATATCATGATTAAAATATTGATCTAAGAAAACTAAATATGTGCATTATGATTCTAATTAATGAAATTTTTTTTCAGTAGGCAGAACCAATTAATAGCATAAGCCCGAGAAGTTTGGGTATGAGGTGGGCTAGTTTCAGGGAGGAAAAATCAGAGGTCTTGGAGCATGCCTTGTCCAGTTACTATTTTTTTTCCCTGACCAGGCCAGGGATGGTGTCACACAAGTGTACCCACTTCTGTTAGAATTTCTGCCTTATAACAATTCATTTAAAAATGCATAGATAATGTGTGCATTTTCATAAATATGTATAGTTAAATCAAGAAATTTACTTTTAAAATCAAGATTTAAGGGATCTATCATCAAGTAAAATATATCGATGCTATTTGTGTCCTGGTTTAAACAAAAAATAATTAGGGAAATTAGAGAACTCACTGAATTTTGTTTATATTAAATGATTGTTTTTAATTTTCTAAGTGTTATTGTGGTTTAGTGATTCATTGCTTTTAAGTAACATATTTTTGACAGAAACAACCTGAAGCATATACAGGAAGAAAGATCTGATATTTGAAATTTGCTCCAAAATAATCTGGAAGAGGTGGTGGGGAAAGGACAAATGTACAGAGACAAGATTAGCCTTAAGTAACAAATGATGAGTGGTGAGCAAATAAGAATCTACAGTATTAGAATATTAGATATTAAATCTTTCTACATTTTATCCTTCAAATCTTTCTTAATAAGTTACTTTTAAATAACAAAGTGATGGCTTCTCAGCCTTCTGACTAAAATCAAGTGTTAAATAACAAAGCAAATATGACCTTGATATCTTTAATCTGCCCTTTGTCAATAAATAATTAGTAATACATAAAGTTTATCTTTAAATTCTAAAAGGTAGATTTAAATTTAATCAAATTGAATTGTGCAATGTATGCAGCTTTAAATAGAAATAACTTTCTCATTCTAGAGTCACTTGACTTACATTTTGAAAGACATGATTGTAAGAGAATTTTAAAATACACCCCCACCATTTTTGACATTTGATTTGCCCGTGTCAGAGTCTGACTACTCACAGTCTCTTTGTTAAGGCTGATTCAGAGAGTTTATCTGCTTGAACTGTCTGCAGACACATGAGTCATTTGTTCTTACCATTAGTTTTGCTTTCAACCCAAGCATTTATAGTTTTTCTTGTTTCTTCTGCAGCCTGTCTAAAATCAACAGTTTGTGGTCTGGCTTGATACAATTTCTCAGAACAGTTTAAATATTGCTGTAAAAGAGAATGCAAAAATAGGAAAGAAAATCAAAGCCTCCAGCTTCATGTATTCTAAAATCCTAACATACAGACAAAGGCAGGTTAGGTATCTGATTCCCAAAGGGAGCAGAATTCACCAATATTTGTTCTAACTGAAAAAAATCACCCTCCCCCAGCCACTCGATAAAATCTCCGACATAAACAATTGACATTTTTCAACTTTCTGTAGAATGTGAATAAAACAACGTAACGAATTCACTATTTTGTCCATCCATGTTTTCCAAGTGAAAATTCAGTATAACTGTGCATTTCCAAGTGTGCAAATTCAGTATAAAAAAAAAAAAAAACCACTCTCTTAACTAACATTCACTCCCAAATCAGCTTCATGTAGCATCTGGCCTCACCATCATTACTACCCTTGATTCCCAAACCTGGGAGCTTTCTAAGGCCTCATTGCCCAGGCAGCAGGCATCTCTCCCTGGGCCTGATGAACTTGCCTATGGTTCCATTTTCAAGAATGAAATACTCTGTAGCCCACAGGACCTGATGTCCCACCACAAACTGAGGAGGAGGAGGAGGACTTAGGAACACAGCTAATATGTTAGTGGCTGCAGAGTCCACCTGCCATATCCATCACTGGGTTCTTTGGTGCCTAAACCCCCTGCAGAATAAAAGGAAAGCCAAAAACAAAACAAAATGATTCCTCTCCTGAACTGGACCCATCATGTCTGGAACATGCTTCAGTGACTACACCTGGTCTACGAGATGGGCAATTTTTGCAGAAAGAACCCAACGATACTTCCTCATGGTACAAATCATGACAATCTTCACCATGCTAATGACTGCATCTTCAGAAGGAGATGTAGCCATAACTCTCCAATCACTGTAATAATCAGCTCTCGTGTATATATCACTGCCTTGGGAAGACAAAGGGAGACAAGAACCATCCCAGCTCTTAAGCCCACATTGCTACTCTCTCTCCCCCCAGAACTAACTCTCTCTGTAAAACCCCTTGTGTGATTCTTGGGTATAATAGCAATTACCTCTGAAATAGTTGTAGTATCAGGTGACCCCAGGTTGAAAAAATTCTGGAAACCAAAAGCTTGTTTTATGCTTTTAATACTGTCAACACCTTCAGGCTACAGAAGAATATTAGTAACTCAGGCTTCCAGCCTCCGTTACCTGACTAGTATTTAAATAATTGATCCAAAAAAAGTTATGCCACTGAAGCTATAGCATCACAGCTCTGTCACAGAAGGATGGTGTAGCAATTAAAATCAGGATGATCCCACCACCAGCCGGCGGCTGCATGGCGACCTGCAGGCCTGAGAACCCTCTTCCCAGAGGGGGGCAAAAGCAATGCAGAGCCCAGGTTAGGACCCCTCCGCTGGTGAACCTGAGTGCAGATGTTGGGTTAGTCCCATCTGCGCTCCCAAAGACCCACAGCCTCGTGCAGCCAAGCCCTTAAGCCAGCAAGGGTTGATGATACACCACCTGGGCAGCCATTTGGGCCCCACCACTGTGCAGGGATGTGCCAGCGTGGGGCCACGGAGAGGGACTGGGGGGAGAAGGGAGGGTTTAGGATGGCCCTTCTGCTTCACTCACTCCAGTTAGTCCTCAGGAGAGAAATGAAGAGCACAAATAACACAAACACCATCATAGAATGGGTGAGGGACCAGGCAAATGTCCAGCCCACGCATCTGAGGACGCAAGAAATGGAACATGGAGAGAACCAGTACACACGGGACTGGAAAAACAGTTATGGGGACGAGCTGTCACGGATTCACACCCATGTACTTGCCGGGACTGGATGAGCCAAAATCCTATTTCCGAGATGCCAACTAAGAGAACAAGGTGCCCCTCACCATTTCATGGCAGAGGAAGGCCACAGAGTCAGGGCATCGGCCTCACAGCAAAGCGGTAAACGGAGAGAGAGGAGATGGTCTGCAATAACCATTCACAGATGCCTGTACCCATGAAGAAACTTCTTCACCAATAAAGACAGGGGCAGGGACCCTGAGCCAGATGCCAGAACTATAAGGCAAAGAAGCAGCAAAACAACAGAGAGAGCAGAATGGCGAGACGACCGGCAACGAGAAAACATTGACAGACCACAGATCAGCACAGACTGACCACCCAATGAGAGGATAAGACCGAAAACCTATTGGCATGTTTACCGTGTCCCAGGAACACAGGCCCTCACCCAGTGAAAGAACACCACCACAGCAAAGACAGAGACTATGGACTTAGCACAGATTTAATAAACAACAAGAGAGAGGGTTCTGAGTGGATGTAGGGGGCATTGGGGGAGGGGGAGGTAGCCCCAAAACCATTAACCAATGTAGAGATTTAAAGAATTTTTTTTAATTTAAATTACTTTTAATTACATTTTCCAAAATTATTAGTTTAAAAACACAAGTAAATAAAATCAGAATGATGGATTTGGAAAGACCAGTCCAGGGTTTCTCACTTAACTATGTCTGACTTTTATCAACGTGACTTTTCATAATCTGCTTCACAATTGTAGAATTAATGGTCATTTTGTATTTATAAATACAAATGAGGACTATGTGAGGATGACATGAAGATGCCCGTATGGTATTAGGTAGTAAGACTGGGGCATAGTAAAGATTCGGTAAAACTATCTATTCTGATACTGTTGGAAAATAATATAATGGAACTCGAAAGAACTAAGACTCAGTTTTAATATATAAATGACTTTTCTGAAGTCCTGTGTCTCAACAGGAAGAAAGCTCCCAACTCTTGGCTACAAGGGTAATCTACTTTTCAGTCATGCTTGATACTCTGCCACTCACACCACTAAAACTAAGATGCACGCTGCATTTCATTTCTCTTCTAGTACACACAGAATACTTCTTACCTTTGTTTTGCACTTCATCTCTGAATTTGGTGCTTAACAACTTGCCTGACATTGCAGAAGTAAAGCGATTCTACGATATTTTGCAACGTTCAATGAGAATAGTGAACCATTTCACAGAAGCTTAAACCTAATCTCTTAATGATCATGCCGTGTGAGTGTTCTCACTCTTCATGTGAAGTTCAAAGGATGACAAGAGAGTTGTTGACCACCTTTCCAGGTGAATTTACCTGATGGAATGCTTTTGCCTTTGTCCCATAGAGTCGGTTGGCGATACTGAGGGTATAGTTAGAGTCTGGCTGGTTGATTTGAGATAATAGGACTCCAAACTCTGAATGAATTCTTCCAGTTTGGCTGCACTGAAGCAACAGAAAACAATAAAAAGGGTATTGAATTGCCTGATTTCTTGCCATTGGAGAGTTATAAATAATGTGAAAACAATAACTAGAAGGCTAGGTATTTGCCTCTGCACAAAAAGGTGGTGAATGCTAACAAACAAGGAGTTGAAGAGTTTAAAGCATTTCCTTCTCTAGATTTTCTCTAGCACAATAACCTCCATTCTCTGTGACTTTGTTTACAGATTGTGTGCAGCATTGAAAGCTGTTTCAAAGCACACTTGCACTCATCTGCTCCAGTGATTTAACCAAAAAGCAAAAGATTTTTATGAAGAGATCCTTGTGACGTATTCAGGGAAATCATCCAAGTTCTGTTGCTGCTTTTGCACGTAGAGAATCATTTCCCTATCACATTCTTCTCAGTATGTTTGCTTCTTTATGATCATCAGATTAAACACTTCCACCCTCCACTGAACTAACCCCACACACCTATCTGTCCCCTCGTAGGAGCAGCTTAGCTGCATAAGAAAGATTGCTGGCAATACGTGGATGTGTTAGTATTAAGTTGATATTCCTTAAAACAGTGGTTCCCACAGTAAGGTTTTTAATCTCCTGATAATAAATAATGTTCTGTGAAGCAAGCATTTGGTGTTTCTCTAGATACATATAAGTATTTTTCTTAATCAGAGGCAAACACAGTTCATGTAAGAGTTCTACACAATTTTATATTTTATTAAATTGTTTTTATTCTAATTTAACATCGGTTTACAATACTACATATGTTTGAGGGATCTAGAGTTCTATGTAATTTTAATGTCAAAAAAAATCCTCTTACTGTAGAGAACTAGGGGCCAAAATCCCAAAGTACATGGGTTGGACAAGATCAGACTTTGTTTTCCTGTAGTATAAATACACGGCAAAGCGTCCTATCATGTTGTCTTCACTGGACAAAAAAAAAATCTAACACTGGGCACATGAAGATGGCTACTCATCCAGGGCCCATTAAAAAAAGAGGAATTTGAGTAAGAATGACAATAAGTCATATAATAAAATCTGGAGCACTTTTTCAATGATGTGATGATCGCTGTTATCATTCTGTTCAATTCTATAGGTTTTAATGATTACTGGGGTGATTAAAATAGTAATCAAGGGAGACATGAGTGATTCCCTCTTGGGCCAAAGGGAGTGCCCTGCTGTTCAACCCAGACCATTGGTCTCTGATGCTCTTTGACAGCACAGTAGTGATAGAGTCATACCTTAAATGAGTCCTTAAACTCTGGTTTTAATGATCCTGCTAGATGATTAAAGTGAAGTACCTAGGAAATGAAAGAAGGATCAATTGGCATCAAAAGCAATGTGGAGCATACAAAGATCAACAGTGACAAGAAGGCTTCCCCATTGCAGATCAAGACCTATAAAAATAGCTAATGCTAATATTACATGAACTAAGCCCTTATGTACTTTACTTCCCCTTCCCAACAACCTGATGAGTAGACGCTATTATCGACATACACTTTTTTGGAGTAATTAAACTCAGAAGGTATTCAGTGGCTTGTACCAGACTATTGTCGACCCCAGAAGCCAGGAATGAAGTTTTGTCTCAGGACTGTCCTATCCATCTTCAGTTCTCAGGTCATTCACTGTGATGGTGCCCATCAGTACCATGTCAAGTAGTACACAGTTTCCAAACACAAAACCTACTTTAAGTGCATGAAGATCACAAAAGTGCATCAATGTTTGGAATAAAGGACAAACAATAACAAGATCTGCAAGCCCCTTAAGAGCTACTCAATGAACTTCTTCGAGACTTTCCACACAATTAAAAATATACATAAGGAAAAATCTCTACATAAAAGCCCTATATAACCTGACAAGTCACCCTAACCCTCTTTGTCTCAGTTTCCCCATCTGTAAAATAAGCATAATAATTCCTACCTACTACAGGAGGATGCTATGAAGTTCAAATGTACTAATAAATATTTTTTGAACTTGATAACATTTAAATTGTCACTGTTTCATTACAAGTTAATCTAGAAAGCCAGGATAGTACCACATTGTCCATCAAGCTTAAATCACCAAAAGGAGGAGCTCTAAAAGTAAATGGCATAGATTTATTTATAATAGTGAAAATTAGGAAGAAACAATGTATGTAGCACATTGCTTTAGGCAAACCATTATCCATTTTCAAAAAATACAATTTGTCCATCTTTCAGAGGTGGTAATAAAGATGATTCACTGCAGGCACCTATAAGACTCCCTGGCTGTGGGAAATCTTTGCTATATTCCTTACCTTTTCCATCTGCATTGCACAATTTCCTTTAGCTCCCAGGAGGATCATACTTAGAGCATAAAGCAGACTTAGTGGGGAGAAGAAGACATTGTCTCCCAGATTATTACTGTTTAATTCTTTGAACACATCAAGACAAAATTCTACATTTGCTGTGCTGAGGGAAGCCATTTTATGCCAAGCACCGCCTGAGAACAGAAATAAACAAAATCTCAGCATATACTGAGAGGTACAGATAACATCTAGAGTTCAGCTATTAAATTTCATGAATTTAAGCATCTGAGAGATACTACTACTTTGTGGAAAAAATAATGCTCATCACAATTTCTAAAAAATTAGAAAATTGTAAAAGGGAGAGTTCACAGTCATTTTAGAGTCTCATGAACCCTTCAACCAACAGTTCAAAGCTCTCTCACTATCAGTGTGTACACCTGAAAATGAACTGTAATTGTTCTGGACAAGAAAGCAGGAGAAATTGGATCTCTGTGCTCTCAATTTCCACACTTCAAGACACTCCTCATGCTGGAATTTGTTCAAAAATACTCTTGAGCTATACAATCTCAGCCAGTCACACCAGTTTCCCACCAGACACTCCATCTTCACAGCCTCAAAAGAACACCTCTATTCTAATCATGCACAAAAAAAAAAAAAAAAGTGATGAACAATAAAGTAAACTTGGCAACACTAGCAAACCTTCCTATGATGGTGGCCAAAGTCCTCACACAGGGTTATACATATGAGGCTACTGATAATGGAGGATGGACAGGAGGAATGTTAACAACATAATATAAGAAAAACTATGAGTTTATTTTATTATCTCCTACACTCACTGAGCACCACTAACTGTACAGAGCTGTAGAGACAATGCCCTCTAGTGTTTGTTCTTAGGTTTAAATCTTCAGGAGGCCCCGCTGCTATCAGAGCATTTTCTCGCTTACACTTCGGGGTCATAATTCTCTCCTGGCTCACTTCCTTGTTCATCCAGCTATTCCTTCTCTGCATCTTTTGTAGGAGTTTTCTCATATTCTCCACCTTTGTGGATCACAATATATCATGATTCAAAACCTCACTTCTTCTCCATTTACAAGCATACTTGTAATCTCATCCAAGCTCAAGTGCATTAAGCATTATTGATAGTTTGTACATGTATATATGCTAGTTTATATTAAACTAGTTTAATATATTATAGTTTATATTATATAAACTAGTTTATTATATTATATTTTTAATAAATAAATCATAAATAAATAAATTTTTAAAAATTAAATTTAGTTTATTTATTATATTATATAATCTAGTTTATATTATATTTATATATGCTAGTTTATATTAAATTTATATATGCTAGTTTCTAAATGTATACTTTCCCAGAATCCCAAGCCCACAAAAGCAACTATTGTGCATCTCTACTTGAGTGTCTACCAGGTCTTTCAAACTCAGCAAGTTCAACAATAGAATCTTGATTTCTTCAGGCTGACCCTTCAACAGCTTTCTTCATCCCTGCCCTGTACTTAACTGTTCCATTCTTCTATTTGCTCAGACAATAACCCTTGGAAACATCTCTAACTATTCTCTCATTCACATCATAAACAATCTATACATACACCCTATTTTCTCTATCTTCAAAAATATTCACTATCTGCTCACTTCTCACTTTCTCTACCATCCTAGTCAAAGTTCTAATCAGCCCTCCCCTGAATTATAGAAACATCTAGTCACCTAGATCCACTTTCTTAGCTCAGTCCTTACCTTCCTCTGATTAATTTTCTGAAAAATTGAGCTGTTTCTAAAATATGACTTCATTTTGTTTTTACTGCTTGAGGACTCCTGATGGCCTGGGCTCCAATGATCCAGTGCCTTTCCCTTCTCCTAACACAGAAGCCATGCTGTTTCTTAAAAAACGGGTCCTTCAAGGCCTGATATCTCAAACTCACCACTTCTTACCAGCTTCCCTCCTGTTCCTGCCATATCACTCTGTTCCTGCCATATCACTCCTTATATTCTCCCAACATGCCAAGTAGATTTCATTTCAGGACCTTTGTCCTTTTTGTCCCTATTCTGGAAGCTCTTCTCAAAGATGAGTGTCTTTAGCAGTGTGTTCATCTCAGATACTCTATTAGCAAGAAGGCTTTCACTGGCTGTTGTATTTGAAATCTCAGCCCACATCCCTCCCATTATACTCCATCTTACATCCCTAATTTATATGCATAAGTCATATATATATATATATATATATATACATTGTAAGTATATATGTATGTATGTATGTATGTATGTATGTATATAGACATATATCCTAATGTGGAACATGGAAGCAGGTGGAGAGATGGAGCTTCAGATAAGAGGAACACCTCCTATCTCTCTAGCCCCCTCTGGCACACTAGAGGGTAGTCCATAGCACATCTCTCTACCTGCCGCCACGTTCCACAGCCTAAAGCATAGATTCATTATCTGTTCCCCTCCTTATAGAGTACAACCTTCAGTAGGGAGCAAGGACTTCATTTTGTGTGCTTTATTCCAGCACCTCAACTAACTTTGGTTGTGGAACTGTTACTCAATAAACATCTGTGGAAGAAATGAAGTAAGAAAGGTCAATCTAGCCAATACTATGCTATGTAGGTGTAGACAGAATTCTGGAGAAGCCCAGAGGAGAGACATGAAGGCAACCTAAGCAAGCATTATAGGGCACATTCCTGAAAGAGATGACACCCCGCTGTCCCCTAAAGAATGAAAGAAGAGCAACCCTATTATATATATATATAGGAGGATCACTAACTACTTCAAAAATAGCAGAAGCAGAGATTCAAAAACCTGAAAGAGAAGTTTTATAAGACTATGAAATCAGAGTCCAAACATGATGGATGTGACTGGAAGTAGACAGGAACATATCCTTGGAAGCCTGGCGTGCCACACAGGGGTGAAGTCAAAGAATCCTTGGGAGTTTTTGATGGAGCTGGGTCTCCATGCCATCTTGTCAAGAACTCCTATTTTCTTCATGATCTTTCTCATTTTCCTCTGGCCCCCTCTTTTTTCTCCCTCTCCCTCATCTCTTTCTCTCCCTCTCCTTTCTCTCTTCCACTCCTTTGGATTTTGTCTGATTCTCTTTCCAATGATCTCCCTGTCGTCTACTCTCAGCCTTCATGTACGTTACCATTAGAATTCTCGCCCATCATTGCTCCATTAGCATTTTTTCTCTTTTCATATACCTTCAAATTCTTCCAAGACAGCCTAAGGAAAAAAATGATTGGCTACTCTTGATCTCTTTCTTTCCAGTCTCTTTGTGCTGAGAGAACACAGACTTCACGTCGTCATGCACTTCAGTACCATATTGTGTATGACAGACACCCACATGGTCACGTGTTCCATCATGAATAGTGCTTTGCTGAACATGCTCATACACCCTGTGCGTCCCCTCACACACATGCACCAGGGCCCTTGGGAATCCACAATGTACGTGAGGGAGCCGTGAATAGGCGCCGCTGATGGTGGTGACCTGATACAGTATTATTTGTTTGATTCACAATAAGACCTTATAACTCTTCAAACATTTAGTTCCCAGTCCCAAAAGGTTGAAGTTTTAAATTTTTCTCAAAACTTTTGGGAGTAGGTAATCAGAATTAAATTCATGAATTTTGGTACTTAGCAAGTTTATTTGCATGACAGTTTTAACTGTGTCTTAAAGGGAATATTGATCTTAAAGGATTTTGCAAAACAAAAAACAAAAACAGAGGGCCAGACTCTGTTTCTATGGCATAAATGCAGCTCCAAGGATGTCTAAGACACCATGTCCTTACAACCTGGCACAGAACCTGGGTGATCTTCTATTCATTTCACAAGACTCTTCTCTCCTGACTTTATCAGGTCCTACCTCCCTTTTCCCAAACCAACACTACTCTTTGCTTTTACTCTGTCCTTCAAGCAGATATATTTCATGTACGGTCAATTTCTAGGAATAATAGAAAACTTCAAAATAGTCACCTTATCAAACAAGCACGACCCCTGATATCTCACACCAATTTGCCACCTGGTATAGAAGAGAATTTTACATAGCAACCCCCATAAGACGCTGACACACAGGAAAAAAGAAGGTCTCCTTCCAGCACATCAAAAATGAATGGAAAGAGTTAAGATCTTCTAAGAAAGTCAGAAGTGCTTCATCACACAGCTCTGTATTTTCATTAAGAGTTGATTAAGTAGAAAATATCAACAGTGTTCTGTTGTGATTAACATATCAGAGATCTGCAATCCGGTTCTCCTGCCTTGGGGTTTTAAAATGCACTCTGTCCTTGTTAATGTGGCAGCAAACCTGTTAACATATTCATCAAGGAGTCAAGAAAAGTCACTCCCAATTAAAGAATAAGCTGCCTTCTCTTTGGACTCATCATACACCAGTCTAGGTGCCATATTTCACTGCTCTGTTCTGTTCTTCTCTGATAATAAGGACAGCTGAAATAATCAAGTACAGAAATCCTCTTTACCTTTGCTGCTTTCCGGTGGTGAAGAGGACGGTTTGGCAGGTGAGATTGGAGCTGTGTCCCTAAATAGGAAATATAAACCCTTCACTTTTTGCCCCTCCCTTTTCATGTGTGTCTTCTGTGATTCAGCTCTACACCCGCTGGGCGGGAAACAGAGCCCTGAGAAGGAAGTCCTTTCAAAGGCTGCTGCTTCAGATTCACAAAAAACACTCAGGGTGGCCAGTTTTTTTGGAGAGTTAACCAGTTTTTAATGTCCTTTTGCCTCGTTAATAGAAAATCACTTACAAACCCAGCTTCGAAGGAAGACAAAAGGCTGCCTTTATAAAAACAAATAACTTAAACACATTCCAGCTGTAAGTGCGTATATAAATTCCAGGTATTGCCCATGTCCATGTGCATGGCACCAAGCCACCCAGTGGGGAAGATTCCAGTTGTGACAGGTGCTTTCTGGCCTGATATTCTGAGATCTTCCCAACCCACCTGCATGGAGCAGAGGTTTTTATGTGGAGTTTCAGTAACCTGTTGGCAGGTAATTCCTGTCCCATCAAAAGAACATAAGAATAAGCTTCAATGTGAGTTACTTTGTGGTTTCATTTTAAAAGCTTGGTAAAAGCAACCAACCACCCCTACCTAGAGGAAGTTCAGAAGCATAATTCAGGACAGGCAAGATTATAGATTATGGGTAGGAATGAAAGTCAGAGACAAACTATGTTTGGGATGTGCAGGAGGCCGCAGGAACCGGCATCAGCACACAGACAAGTCCAGCTCCCCAAAGCTGCTCTTATCTACCTGGCACACAGCCCTGACTCTCCATCCTTCCCCCCTATCTGCACTTAGTGACAATCAAATGCCCACATTGTGATATGAGAAAATCTTTTATAGTCAGTGATACATCTCTTCATTCTCAGCCTATCTGTCCTCCCAGCATCAAAATTAAACCACGCCTCAAAGATACCAGAGCTGGAATAGTCAGGTTGAAAATGATAGTCCTAATAATTACTGGGCCCACAAGATTCTAATAAAAGTGATCATGAACCATCAACCACATGGAACTAAAATGAGTCTCAGCTCTGTCCAGTCTTTGTCTGCTCAGCATACCACTCTCTGCCTCTCCTTACTCTCTCCCTCATGCCTGGGTTCTCTAAAAACAGACCTCAAGCAAAGTCTTGCATGCATGTAGTTTTCTGAGGAAAAACCACAGAAAAAAATTCCCCAAAAATGGATCATTTCCCATTGCTGGTTAAAAAAAAAAAAAAAAAAAAAAAAAAAAAAAAAAAAAAAAAAAAAAAAAAAAAAAAAAAAAAAAAAAAAAAAAAAAAAAAAAAAAAAAAAAAAAAAAAAAAAAAAAAAAAAAAAAAAAAAAAAAAAAAAAAAAAAAAAAAAAAAAAAAAAAAAAAAAAAAAAACAGAAATGACCATAGAAAAAATTTTCCCACAAATGGGTAATTTTCCATTGCTGTTTAATAAAACAGAAATGACCACAGAAAATGTTTCCCAAAATATGGGTCATTTCCCATTGTTGTTTAAAAAACAAAAAACAGCAATGAAAGTCATGAGTAAGAGGAATAGAGCCATTTAAACCTAACACCATGGGTGGTGCAGGTTGGCCGTGGGTACTTTATCCCACGAACTTTCAGAGAACCTTACAAAATGCATCTCAGAACTGTTCCCCCAAAGGAAAAAGAAAGGGATCATTGGTCAACTGGCTTTCATCCCCATCAGTCAAGTAAGGCCTCATGATCTTAGTGTACATATAGAAGGGGACGGTGGGAAACGAACAAGTGGTTGTGTTTAAAGAAAAGGGGAACATTGGTAAGTGGTAGAAAACTCCCCAAAAGAGATGGAAGGGAGCAAAAGACAGAGCAAGTACAGACCCTACTTCACACAAAATGATAGTCTTTTTCCAAACAGAAGAGCAGAACAGAGAAGGAGGGGTGCATATTTAAGTACATTTTCACAATAAAGAGTTAAGTTTTATCTAGGTAGTCAATTCAGCCAGACACAGGCTGTGTTTGGTTTTTTTTTTCTGAATGCTGATATTTAGTAAACACTTAATCAACATTTGTTAAAGTAAACTGCTCATTACTTAATTGAGGGAAAGGAAAAGGCATGTGCTTGGGATGGGATGAGACATGAACTGGAGGTTTGGAAAGCTGGAGAAGGGGCCGGTCAAGAACACACAAAAGGCTTCCTCACTGTCTACCTCACTGTCTCACTTGAGGCTGGAACCATGTGATTACTTATATAAAGTGAGAGTGATATTCTTACTAGTATGTTTTACTGTGATTTGCTATTTCCATGACCCAGTCTTCCCAAATTCTTGAGGAATAAACTCCAATCAAACTCTTTTCATTGAAAAAGACTGTTTTCTTTCGAAATGATAGGATTTTTTTCAATGAAACATTGTAACTCTGATTTTCCCACACAGAAAGCAATTCGTTCTAAAGAAGCCATATCATGTGAACGTCAGGCCTTCTAAAAACACCTGGGGCTTTTTCTACTTAGTCATTTCAGCACTTGACAAAGACTTGGTTGCAACAAAATGGAAAGAGTGTGAAGCACAGACCCAAGAAAAATAATCAGTGATACTAGTTTTTTATTGTCCAGGAGGCACAGAAAGAATCTTTCAGCTCCAGGAGCCACTTGAAGAACCAGAGAGATAAGGACAGCAAGCCTAAGATGGGGTTTGTTACTTTAATCTGTACACTATAAAAATGTTTCTTCAGGGAAATGAAGAGAAATTCATCAGCACATCAACTGAGAAAAAACGAGCTTTTTAAGGAACCCTATGAGTGTCATGAAAAGATATGTAAGAAGCTGGGCACATCACAGGTTGAGAGGAAAATATTGACAAAGCATAAATCTAAGAAACATTTATATAAAGAATATACAAAGAACCCAAAGGTTACAGATAGATAAATGAGAAAAATTGTTTGTCCAGGCAGTTTATTGAGGAACATATATGAATGGTTGATACATAAACAAGGACTTCACATCACTAGTCATCAAGGCAATGCAAACTGAAACCAGAAATATATGTGACTTCACACCCACTAGAACAAAGCAATAAAAAACTGATGACACCAAGCATAGAGGCAGAAATGGAGCAACCAAAACTCCTGATAGACCTATTAAATGCCCTGCTATTTTAGGAAAAGTGTCAAATGCTTTAAAAGTTACATAGGCATCTACCATGTGATCTAACAATTCCCAGCCAAAGTGTGTGCTAGAGAAATGGAAATCCATTTCCACAATAAGTGGTACCAGTTCTTGTTTGGATAGCTTGCCTTTCCATCCTTCTCACAGAGGCTATCACAGAGCAAAGCTTTTAATTTTGAAAAGGTTCAACATGTTAATATTTTGTTTTATGGGTTGTGCTTTTGTTGTTAAGTCTGAGAATTTTTTACCTGTATTAGATGCCAAATATTTTCTCCTACCTTTTTTTCTACAACTTTTTTGTTTGACATCTACATTAAAACTGTGATCCATTTTGAGTTAATTTTTGCATAAAGTTTAAGTCAAAATTCTCCCTCTAATTTTCTTTCTTTGCTGTTCATGAATCTCAAATTGATCCATTGCCATTGTTGAAAAATGGATCTCACATCTGATAACACATACTTTTTTTTTTACTTTGAGTTTTATTATTCTTTAACTAAACTGTGGAGAGTGGTGGAGGGCAATGGTGATTTATAGAAAATATTAACTGCACATGGACTCAAAGGGGAACATTAAAGAAAAGGGGAACGTTGGTAAGTGGTAGAAAACTCCCCAAAAGAGATGGAAGGGAGCAAAAGACAGAGCAAGTACAGACCCTACTTCACACAAAATGATAGTCTTTTTCCAAACAGAAGAGCAGAACAGAGAAGGAGGGGTGCATATTTAAGTACATTTTCACAATAAAGAGTTAAGTTTTATCTAGGTAGTCAATTCAGCTAGACACAGGCTAGACACAGACACTGTTACAAATCTGGTAACAGAAGAAACTTAAGAACAGGCTGGCATTTCAGAAGCAAAAGAGCCTAGTTTTAAAAATAAATGAATTTTTAAAAAACCAGAAACCTTCCTACCTTGTGAGATTAGAGTAGAGCTCACCACAGAGGGAGGGAGATAGAGGTGCACAAACCAGATAAAGGAGATCAACTACAGGGTGGCAGGTAGAAACTAGACTTTTGTGGGGACCATAACATAGTCTCTCAACTCCAAATTATAACATCAACTTACAATGTTGTTCATCTGAAACCAATATAATGTTATAGACCAATGTTCTTGCAATAAAAAAATTTTCATGAAAGAAAGTCACGCTGTCACCTCCTGCTCAAAAAGAGAGGAAGCTAGATGTATTTCTTGGCTCTTAAGAACCCAAAGATGCTTTTTTGACTTTATCTGGAGCCCCATGAAACTCTTCTCTAAAAACCACAGACCCTGAATTTGCAACATGCCTGCTAGTTTGATTAAGGCTGATGGCTTCCTAAGCTTGACAATCTCAAAAACACTCCATCTCTCTTTCCTAACC
Organism: Uropsilus gracilis; assembly: GCA_004024945.1. Taxonomy (NCBI): domain Eukaryota; kingdom Metazoa; phylum Chordata; class Mammalia; order Eulipotyphla; family Talpidae; genus Uropsilus; species Uropsilus gracilis. Next base: position 85,313 of record PVHY01004239.1, read on the forward strand.
TGCTCCTCCCTCTCTGTCATGAAGTTCCTTAGAGACTGAACTTGCAGGATTTGCATTAAGGATGGGGAGCAAAGTTCATTTCCCCAAGGAAGGCTCTACTAGAGAAAATAGCTCAATAGTGGGAGTCATTTGCCGTTGCGTTGTTAATTTTAGATTTTTTGGCCCATGTTGAGTACAGTTGAGAGCAGGAAATACTGAATATTAGGTCTGCTCTCAGCTGAGGTTTCTGTCAAGTCTTATTTTGAGAATTAAAAAGAAAAGAAAAAATTTTTTTCAGGATGAAGGTCTCAGAGCAAAGAAATCTTCGGAGCAGGGAAGGAAAGAGGTTCTTTTTTATTGCAGGTTCACTATGTGATTTAATTGGTGTACTGTTTTTTTAGGAGATAAGTATATAATATTTTACATATCCATTTGTAAAACTAAAAAATGCAAAACAGAGCATTTGATTTAAGAATAAGAACACTATGGATTTCTATAGCGTATTAGCCAGAGAGTAGAGTGGAAGGAGCTAGAAGTCAATGTGAAGAAATGAAAATGGAGTGGGGAGAGAAGGGAGAAAATATGAATTAGAGGAAAAGAGGTTGAATTAATGGCTGAATTAGGCTCCTGAGGTCTGAAAGGTAGCGACCAGCTCACTGAGGTCTTTCCCTTGAGGTCAAATGATTAACCCACTTTCCTCTTGAAATCCTCTGGAAGAAACTGGATTCCTAGTTTTCTTCAGTTGCAAATTGGACAGTTAGACCCAATGATTTACTGAGTGCTTTTCCTGCCTTGGTGTCTCATCCCAACTCAGAGGACTTGTGTGGTAGGCACGTTCTACTGAAGAACTCACACTGCTATTCACTTTGCTAAATGTTTGATTTTCTTGTACATTTTTCATCCTTTAAGTATATGCTGCCGTTCACTTTATGCTTGAGGCTGATTTTCTATGTTTTTTTTTAGTTCCAACAGTCTATGATTCTGGAGCAAGGAATATCTGATGACCTGTTTCTCCAAGTTTCCAGGGCCAACCTGTTAACCTCAGGTAAAATAAGAGACTGCACTATTAACCAAGTAAGAGTCTGTGAAGTACTGCACCCTGAAATTCTGTCACCAGCCCAGGAAGAACGTACTGAAGCCTGTTCTGTTGCCAAACCCTTTGCTTCACAAGGAAAAGGCAAACTAGAATTGCTTCTTCCAATTCCACAGCACAATGAATCAAGACAAGGTGACAGCACTTGCAGTTCATGTTTGCTCAACTTATTAAGGAACAAAAGCTCACAGAGTCACTGAAGCTTGCTCATGGGAGGCCAAATAGCATAGGGTGCTAAGGCTTTGAGATGTATTGTATTTAAACAATGATCCCAGACTTCCTAGGCAGCTTCACAGAGAACCAGTGTTGATATCTGGGGCTTTGAGTCTAATTGCATTCTGTGTCTTGGCCTCTCAGGTTACTTATTCACAGTCCTTAATATGTGTTTCTTGGCAGACATTGTCAAATGAGTGGCTCAACAACATGAGGGCAGAATTGGTCTCAATTTACTTCCTATGTTTTACAGAACCTGGGACAAACCAAGCACCAGATCGGCCCACAAAACCTAGTTGATGAACTAGTGATAATGAACCCAACAAACATGATAAAAAATGTGGTCAAAATGAAAGCTCTGCTCCCCGTGCCTCACCTTCCCATACCTGATAGCCTCAACTACTGGGAGAAATCTCTGGCCCTTCATTCTCATGTAACTAAATATGAAAAGGATGGCTTTCAACATCCCAAGGCAGCTGGAGAACACACCACAGCTCATCTAGAACAATCTGCTCATTTTATTTTATTTTTATTGTATAAGTTTTGCTTACATTTCTTTTTCTCTTGCCTTTTGGGTTTTTCTCCCTCCCCCCCTTCTCCTTTTCCTCCCTCTGGTCACTCCATCTCTTCTTTCGCTGCCAGTTATTGGTCAGTTTTTACTCCATTGGATTCTTCTTTCCTGGAGCCATATTGTTTGGCCAGGTGTGGATGTGTTTTCCTGGGACACAGCGTCCTATGCTTAGTTTTCCAGGTGGATCTTTGTTGCTGGCAGCCAGTTCATGCATGTGTGTGCCCTTCCAGTGCCGCCACCTCCTTACTGGTCATCTGCTCCCACCCAGCTTCCATCACAATTTGCTCCTTCTTTGCTTTGTGGTTCTGGTCTCTGACTGGGAGCGTTTCTCCCAGCCAATGTTCATGTATGAAGTCTCTTGATCAAGATAGGTAGACGGTTGGTCCGGTTCATCTTGGGGCCACTGCCTGTCTCTGTGGCCTTCCTCTCTCCATGAAAAGGGAGGGTTCCCAGCTCGCACTGAAGGCATCACTGAACTGGAAATTCTGTTCCCATCTGTGCAGACCTCGGTGACTCTATTTCTGAGATAGTTCGTCTCTATAGTTAGTCTCACAGTCCTGTGTCTCATGAATCTGAAATGTTCCTTTGTTCTGGGCTTTACTTCTTTCTCCTCACCTCCATCTTCATGTGTAGCTGCTGCTGAATTACTGAGTTAGCTGTTTCTGGTGAGGACTGGCTGGATTTGAAGACCAGAGGGGTGACCCCTCGCGGCCTGCTCTCCTCCACCAAGCCTACCTCCCCCCACACACCCACGTGCCTGCGCATCCAACAGTGGCCCAGGGGCCCTGTGAAGCTCCATGGTGGAGCTGGGCACAAGGGCAGAGCAAACCCCGTGGTCCCAGGTTACCTCATGTATAGTGACCTGGGGGGAGCGGGGATGCAGCAGCCCCCGTCACTCTGGCAATCCGTTCATTTCACAAGAGTGTTAGAATCGACACATTTGAGTAGGGTCTGACTAGGACTGGAACCCATCCCACTGGGGAAAGCGAGGGGCTACTCTGAAAGTTCCTAGGAAAGAACAGGTTTGTGACTCTAGGACCGGAGATTGGCACAGCAGCTTTTAAGATGTTCTGTTGGCTCCCACCCAACAGAAGCTACCCAAAACAGCAATGCCTGACCCCAAGCAAACAGTGGACTCTTTCCTCATCCTGGCTGAATGAGAGTCCCTCAACAACATCAGCTGATTCATGGGTATGGGGATGAGCGGGGAACTCTGCAAACAATAATCACGCCGGGTGGAAGCTTTCTTTCTCCGTGGGGTCCGAGGGTCACCTTTGCTTTCGAGAAACATCAGCATGAAGAGAATCCCAGCGCAGCAAATAATCAGGCCTGGGAGATGCTCGCCATCCCTACCGGTCAAGCATCTCTTCAAAAATTCCCTTCTCCCATGTAGAGGCAGTACATGGCCCTACCCAGGGAAACTCATTCCCCCCTGTCAGCTGCCCCCAGCCATGAGGATGGGGCAACAGGCACCAGACAGACTGAACAGCTCAGCAAAGGCTCTGAAAATAAAAAATAAAATTTCGAACCAGAGCCCACAAAAGTAGGTGAGGCCTATATGCTAACTCTTTTTTTTTTTTTTTTTTTTTTTGAGAATAGGTCTTGATATGTTGCCCAGGGTAGTTTCAATCTCACAGACTCAAGCGATCCCTAGCCTCAGCCTCCCAGGTAGCTGGGATTACAGGCACCTGCCACCACGCTGGGCTGCTTTTTCAAGACCAGATCTTGCAGTGTTGCCCAAGGTAGTCTCGAAACCATGAACTCAAGTGATCCCTGGTCTCTTGCCTCCCAGCGCTCGGATTAAAGGTGCTTGCACCACTCCCTCTTCTGTATGCTAAATCTAAATAGGGTGACTGTCTATTGCAAGAAATATTTTAAATAAGACCTAGACTCTCTAAAAATAATAATCAAAATATCTAGGATATGACTTTTAAAATGCCTGTTTTATACCAAGAACTAGAAAAGCAAAAATTGAATGTTAAAAGATAATCAACTGACAGCAACCTCAGAGGAATCAGATGTTAGCATTATCGGACCATGCTTTTAAATCACCCACTTACGCATAACCAAGCAATCAAGTTCTTCTGAAACAAAGTGAAAATAAAAATTCAAAAAAGAAAGAAAAATCATGAAAGAGAACAAAATGGAAATTATAGAACTTAAAAGCACACTAACAAAAATTAAACTTTTCTGAGGGCTCAATGTTAGAACGGAAAAGAAAGAGGCAAGGATCAGTCGATTTAAGGATAAGTTAGTAGGATGTATCCAATGTGGACAGATATACAGAAAGCATGTCATCCACTAAGAGAAAAATGGCTAAAATTACAGGCCTTAGCACAATATCTAATATTTGTATCATCAGCATCCTAGGAAGAGAACAGAGAAAGGAGGGCTAAAAGAGTGTTTCAAGACATAATGTCTAAAATATTCCCACACTGAGCAAAAGATATAAACCCACAATCAAAAACTGAATGAGACCCAATTAAAATAAACACAAAGAAATACATGATAGGACAGATAAAATTTAAAACTCTGAAATGTAAAGGAAAAATTCCTTGAAGTCGGTCGTAGAACTATGATGTTACTATATGAAAACACTAATTGAAATGACAGGAGATTTCTCCTGTGGAACCATGGAGACCAGCAGAGGGAAGTGGCACGATTTTTCCAAGTGCTGAACGATAAGAACTACCAATTCCACATCCCAGAAAACTCCAATCTCAGAGAATTAGTTGAAAGGTCATCTGCAAAGCTATCAAATTTTAGGTGTGGACCTAGCGTACATACAGGGGTTTAGTATTTACCCTGACAGAGAATTTAATGTGTTCGCTTTTGATGTTTGAAAGCAGAAAGGCTGTAAAATGTACCTCATCAATTTCAAAAGCTTCTGACTGAACTAAATCAACCCACTGATGCCTATGAACTGAGCATCACCAACAAGTTCTGTGCAGAAATGAAGTCTCAGTTTCATCAGGTAGGTTTCATTGGCCTGCCACGCCTGTAATTCACCTCCAGGTACTTGTAGGTACATCCCCCAGTCACCAAATGGGGGACAGTGAGGCAGGCTGGCTGACCCACATGGGGAGTATTCACCCACAGTACTCCAGGCATCCTTTCCCTCACCCCACCCACTGGAGTATCTCAGAACCCGGTGAGACCTAGGGAGATGTGAGTTAGAGATTGTTTTATGAGAAAAGAGGAAATTGAGTAGCAGCTAAATCATGCAGTGCCATAAATGACCTGTCACATAGTGTAAATATTGGTGAAACTTTATCCCAGGAAATACCCAATTCCATATAATTCCATTTACCTTAATTCCAGAAATATATAGAAATTGATAAAATGGGCAGACTTGGTGAGTCCTGGGGAAAGCTGGGGGGAAACCAGGAATACAGAATGCTGGGGATGAAAGCAACAAGCAAAGGTGAGAAAGTAAAGGTTGGATCTACTGGAGGCATCTCAGAAACAAACCATCATTCCCCTGGAAAACCTTTTTTAGCTATTTGCAAACCACAGCCTCTATGGCCCTGCCTGTCTCCAAATGATGACTCTAAGAACTCCCTCTGTACCAACCTGAACAGTCCCAGCACAAAAATATGCATGTATGAAACAAAGTAGACATGTTCCAGATCTAGAATTCTGTGAAACATATGGTCATATTAAAAATTAATTTAACCTAGAAATAGTTATGGTAAGTTACTCTTAATGCCTTAAAGTCTTAATAAAGTGACTTTTGTCTGTTGATCTAGTATTGCATCCCAGAAATAAATGTTATTTGATCATGATGTAGAGTTCTTTAATCATATTGCTGAATTGTTTGCTATTGCTTTATGAGGATTTTTATAACAATGCTTTTAAGGCATGTTGATCTATCATTTTCTTTGTATGGTATCTATCTGGTTTTGATAGGGAAATGTTATCCTTATAAAATGTATTAGGAAGTTCCCCTTTTCAATGTTTGGAACATTTTGAAAAATATTGGTGCTAAGTTTTTAAATATCTGATAGGAATCACCAAGAAAACATTTTTCGTCTGGGATTTTTCATTATTGGAAGTAAATGTGAAATAAAACTACATTTCTTTTCATAATATGATAAAATGTAATCTACGTATCATTCTTCTTTTAAGGATGTTCTTTGCTTTCCCTGAGTTCTTCATCTCTTAAAACCTTTAAGAACACAGGCAGGGCACAGTGGTATGCGCCTGTAATCCCAGAGCCTGAGAGGCTGAAGCTAAGGGTCGCTTGAGTCCGCAGGTTCGAGACTACCCCCAGCAGCATAGCGAGACCTAGTCTCAAAACAAAAACAAAACGAAAAACAAAAAAACAAAACACAGGCCATTAGCCTGCACAGGTATGGAGAGAAAATTTCATTTGTTTTAAAGACTTTTGCTGTTACAGCCATGGCCACATGGTGTCAGTAGAGGAACGACTGGCCTGTTCTGTGCTTGCTAACAACAGCGCCACAAATGCCTGGGTCTGAACCCTGAAAGTGTGGTCTCCATACCTTTTGCTCAAAAACAACTCAGGACATTTTTTTCAACACTTGCACATTTTTTAATCGACAAATAAGATTTTTTCCTACCATATATAGCTTAAAAAGAGATTATTGAGTGCTGCTACTTTAAAATGCTGTTACTTTACTCTGTGAAAAGCATCCAATGGTTCCAAACCACATGACACTCTCACTATTGTCCATTTTTAAAATACATAAACAATTTCTTTAACTTTCAAATATTTCACATTACTTCACCTTACAAGGACATTATATTTCCATTTCACTTCTAAATAATTTAATATTTTTATATCTTAAAAGTTCTTTCTTGATAACTTTGTCATCCTTCTTTTCAGTGAAAATATACCCATAAATACAAAATATGAAATGCTTCTATTTCCCATGATCACATTGTTCTAAATATTCCAAAGCTCTTTTTGGCTTGTGTAAATATTATACATACTACTAGCAGAGAGTTTTAAAATAATAAATAAAAAGCTTATTACTGAACACACAGCTAACTGATTTTTTTTGAAAAGTAATTCTTATGGGCTAAATCATTAAAAATATCTGTGCTTCTTTAATATAAAAATATGTGTTGTTAAAAATTAGTGGTTTCTACATCAACATAGAATCTTGTTTAATCAAGAGATTGAACCATTAAATATTTTGAGAGATAAAATAAAATGAGGGATGACTTTCACAGGGGCAAATATTCATAATGAGACATAATTACTTGAACCATGTACACCAAACTTGAAAGATAGTTTATAGATTTTATCCATAAGTTTTTTCCCATGTATCCTAAAAATATATAGCCCAGTAAAACATTCCTATTGGTCTGGTATTTTCCTGTGTTTGGGATAATATCCAGAATAACAAAGAAGAATTTGTCACATGTAAATTCACAAGCAGAAAAATCATGTCTAGTGTTCAGTAGGTCTTATAAAGGTCCTAGTCTCCAGAAAAACACTATCTTGATAATATTCAAAGCCATGAAGAGGCTGTATATTATTCAAGAATTATCATTACTCCCATGAGTAATGAGATTCTTACTTTGCATATGTTCTGAATTAACACCCTCACAATTACTCTACTTGAAGACCACTGTTTAAAATGCTTGGGTTACAAAGGACACCAAAACACTAATTTAAAAGGACATCTGTACTTGTATTTTTGTTGCAGTGTTATTTACAATAGCCAGAATATGGAGACTACCAAATGTTCCAAAACAAACAAATGGATTGGAGAGTTTTGTTGCACAATCAAAAAAGACAAAGTTGATGCGTTTATGATAACATAGATGGACTTAGAAGGAATCATAGCGAAAAACTGGAGAAGTTCACCTATATGCAGGATATAGGGAAAGCAAACAAACAAAAGAACAGGGAAAATTTAAAACTAACTGTTAGCAGAACTGAAGCATAGAGCAAGTGATGGGGAAAGGGGTGAAATCAGAGGAGGAATGGCCACAAGAGATTAAGATGATGGTTCACATGTGAAAAGAGAACCTCAGGACAGACAATGATGTAAACTATACATATATGTGCAATCAATTTAAAAAATAAAATCTAAAAGATGAATGTAGTACAGATGCTGATAAAAAAAAATTAAAAATACATAACATGCTTTGGGTTTCCTAAACAAAGTCAGTTGTCATGGTTCCCTGACCCAGTGCCCTTGAAAATAGCATTCACTCTCTCTCCCCTTCCTTATCTTGTTCCTCTATGTGGCACTTAAGTCAGAAACCAAGCCACCAGCTATTGATAAAAGAGCCAGGTTCATACAAGAGACTGGAGTTTCAGACTCAAGCCAGCTCCCATGGTGGAATTTTGGGCAGTTATTTATGGGGTTGAGGAACAAGAAAGCATAAAAAAAATGCAAGTCGACAGTCTGACCAGTTTCTTTCTGCTGAATCATAATGCACCTCGTCTGGGCCAGAACGTCGACAAAATTAATCATTGCTTGCTTCTGAATATTGTCTTTCTACTGAGAGCCAGGCTCTTGGTGCCATCTTCCATTTTTGTTTGGGAAATGAGAGAGCACCTCAATGACAGTAAAAATGTTGGGCTTGTGCTCTGAAACACAAGTGGCAAATTTTGAAAAAAGTTTTTCTGCCTTTAAAATGGGTCAAGGTGCAGGCTCAGCCATCCCGACCCCGCCCCCATGCAGGGAGGTTCCAGCACCAGGGCAGGGCTGGGACTTGAGTCCCACCCACCATCAGGCAGCTATCTGAGGGCCTGGCTCCCTAGCCATCTGAGTTCCCTTGCCAGGGAGGAGCAAAGGGGGTCATGGTTCCTGGGTAAGCCCCCAAAGGTGGGTGAGCCCCAGAGGGGGATGGGGTGGGGGTTATGACAGGGCTCTTTCTATGTATTTCTGCAACCTCCTCCTCCTCTCCTCCTCCTCCTCCTTCCTCTCTCTCTCTCTCTCTCTCTCTCTCTCTCTCTCCCACTCCCTCTCTCCTTCCCTCTCTCCCTCTCTTCCTCTCACATGCTCTCACCTCTATCTGATCCACAGGCTCAGTTAGAAGGGGCCCATCATTAATCACCTCTTATCTTTTGAACTACTCACCTACAAAGCCTTAGAAAGGGCCACTCACATCACATGCCAAATTCCTGGACTTCAGGCTGAAACAGGGCCCTCTGCATTTGCCTGCTCCTTTCCCCTCGCCTCAGTCTTGGTAAAAGAACACTCATTATAGCGCCTATAAATCACTCTTTAATGAATCACCACAAACCATTGCTTACTCTCTGTCCCTAATAACATTCTTGTCTTAGTCAATTGTCTTAGCATCCCAGCAGCTAAGAGGAAATGTAGCTGGTCATGGCAGGCTGATTGGATCCACCAGGCCAAGCATCTTGAAAAAATCCTTGAACATATTCCCCCCCGTCTTTATTATATTATGATCTCAGCTCCATTTTCTGAACCTTCAGCACTTCAAGATGTCCCACTTGTGCAGTCATTCCAGAACCTTCTCCCATCCTTCACTTGTAGAATAAAGTCATCCCACATGTTAGGCTATGTTACCTATGTAAGGGAGAGACTGCATTCCCTCACAGAGACGCTCACCCTTGAGGTCTCCCTGGAGCTTTCTGTCACTCTGTCACTTCAATAAATCCCAGCTTCAAAATCAGCTACCTTGGTTAGAGTACTCATTTTTTTTTAATTTTTATTTTTGCATATTTTACAATATATGATTGTATAACTTCTAATCCCCATGGGAATACCCCCCCAGACCACATCTCCCCTGGTTTCTTTGCCTCCTTTCTTTTTGTTGTTTGTCCTTGTTTAGTCCTTTAGTCTTTTTTTTTTTTCTTTGATCCATTTCCTCGTCCTTGGTGAGGGTGCGATTTCCCCGGACTTGGTAGAACGTGCTGTTTATCATTCCTGTACTGCTTTCGGAGCACCTTTGGTCTTGGTGGGTCTCATCTCTGCAGTCTGTGCCTCGTTTTGTTGTTCCTTCTGTCATGCTTCATGTCTTTGGCTTTGGGGGCATGACTCCGCCTTTTATTTTGGAAGAGCAGATCCTCGAAGAGACATCCATCAGCTGATGGTAGGTCTCCTCCCTTGGGGTTTTGCTGTGGGGCCACTGCCATTAGAGAGAAGTCTCTTCTTTTTTTTTGAGTCTGGGTCTTGCTATTTTTGCCCGTGGAGCCACAGGCTACTGTTGCCCGAGGTACCACAGACTCAAGCAATCCCCTGCCTCAGCTTCCCATGTAGCTGAGATTACAGGCGTGCACCACCACGCCCAGCTATTTGGGGCTAGGTCTCACTGTGTTGTCCCGAGCAGGACTCAGGCCGCGTTCCCTAGCCCCGACTGCTTTGCAGGCTGATGATATCAGGCACGAGCCACCATGCCCGGCTTTCCGTTGTATCTTCCCTCTAAACAGAGAGGGTGTGCAGTGCCCTTGTTGACAGGTTCTCTGTGCCAAGATTTTGCTCAAATCTTCTCGGTGACTTTGTAGGCGTCATATTTTGTTGGTTCTCCCAGTTCAATGCATGTGGTGTTTGCCTTGTTCCCCTTGAGTCCTGCCCAGGTGGCACATGTTAAGGGACTTTCCACCAGTATCTCACTGGTTTGGTTTCTATGGATGGATATTGTCTTAAGGTATCACTCTTGATTAGAGCTCTTGTGTTGAAGGCAAATCCAGGGGAGACTGTGTCGGGCATACTGCCCGACACTCTGTCCCCCCCCCCACCGCACAACCAGCCCTGTGATGTCAAAGGGCTCAGATGTGCGGTGCTCGGCCCGGCCTGGCCTCCCTCCGGCCCGAGCCTCGGCCCCACCCCGCCTGACCTGAGGGAAGCACGGGGGCCGCTGCTCACGGACGCCGGCAGCCACGCCATGGTGGCGTGGCCATGGGGTGCACGGGCACACGGGCCCACGCGAACCCTGGGTGCTGCCAAGCCCGAGCCTGGGACGGGGTCTCGCCCCCTAGAGCACTCATTTTATTCTTGAGTGAGGAGCCCACTGATGGTGGCTGGTAACAAGATCATTCACCTATTCCATTGCTGCCTCATAGAAAATAATTGTTATTTTGGGCCTTTGGGCCTGTTCTTTTTATAAAAATTATTTTCTATAAGGTAGCAGTGGAATAGGTGAATGATGGAGTCACTTACGCCAAGTTCCACCAAGATGCAATATCTAACCTAATCTAACTGCACTAACCTGTCTCAGAAATAGAATTTTCAACAAATTAATCTGGAATTTTTCTGTTTAGTGCTAGTAAGCTCATCTACGTAAGACCCCACTGCTTCCCCTGAGGGAAGATGACTTTGCCTGAAACAATCTTTCTTTTTCCTAATAGCGTTGTCCTATACTTTTTCTAACTATAAAATCCTTCTATTTACTACATCTACTTGGAGAGGACTTCTATTACCTAGGTTGAATATTGCCTTATTCACTAATTTTTTTTTTTTTTTT